>VZTI01001558.1:728867-781593 GCA_013397865.1 Struthidea cinerea | reverse complement strand
GTTTTTTTTTTGTTTTTTTTTTTTTTTTGGTCGATTGTTTTTTGTTTTCCCTGCTGATCTACAAAAGGCGTCTTTTCTGGCTGCGGACAGTAGGGTCATGGAAAGTCCTTGGGCTGGGTTCTCACCGGTTTTGGGACTCTGTACTCCTCCCCATTCCTGCTGGGATAGAAGTTGTGTATCGTATGTTTTCTATCTCACTTCTCTCCATTTCGAGCTGTGGGGTGTTGGGATCTGCACAGTGCCAGCTCTGCCTGCCTCAGCGGAGATTTTGGAGCCAGGCACACACGGGATGTGCACCACGCAGAGCTGCCCTTGGAATCCCATAAACTCAGGCACACAGGCTGGGAGTGAAGTGTGTAAGAGCACATGACAAATGGACACACAACAAACACACAACACATACGGGACACACACAGCCAGCCAGTGGTTCCTGAGACAGATTCCCCCTTCAACATCACTCCCGGGACACCTCGGGCAGAGCCTCAAACCTTTACCACACCTTCACACACACAACCCACACCGCACACAGCCTGCCCAAGCCTTTGTCCTGCAGGAACCAGCACAGGGTCGCAAGCCCTCTCCAGCAGCACTCAGAGGTTTTCCCAAGCCACTGGCATAGAGAGAGCCTGGAGAGGCATTGGAAAGTGCTGCTTAGTTCCCGTGGCTTGTGTATGGGAAAGAGGAATGAAGCAGATGTCTTTTCTTCTGGCTCTGGTTTGGATCTTATCCTTCAGCCCAGGAGCTGCAGAATTTCTCCTGTGTCAGTGCTGATACACCTCGATAATGGAGGGCTGGTCCCGGGGGCATGAGATTTTTTTACATGTTCATACAACCTTTAAAGTTGGTTTCCTGTAACAAATCCACTTATTTGTATTATTCTGTTTTCCACCTTGCTTATCCTAAGCTATTTTTTAAACCTTGTTTAGACTTAAAACACTTACAGCTGTTAATATCCTTAAAAACACGGTGTAAGTAAGAGTCTGGTCTTAAAAACTTCTGGTGATACCTTCACCCTTACTGAATCTTTTGGTTTATATTTAAAAACTCCTCATGTTCTGTGCATGCAGGCATGTCTTTGTTTTCCTGGCATGAATGTTGTAGTGAGGGACATCTTGGAATTGCTTCTGTTCGTGGAATGAGCTGGTTTTACTTGGCTACTACTGCGATGCAAAGTTTGTTAACTTAAATGAAACCAAAGGAATAACTGAAAAGAAAAAAAAAAGCAGTACTTTCTATTTTTCCTGACAAATGTAGATGAGTTTTAGAGTTTTGAATATTTAGCTCCTGATATTAATGACTGGGTCATGTGAGGATATTTGGAGAACATTTTAAATTGCTTATAGACATTTTGGAACTGAAGATGGGATTAAGTAATACTCATAAAATCTGTACTGATAACTGCTTGCTTACATTTGCTACATGACAGGGAAAAAAAAGCTAAGGAGAGGCAGATTCTAATGTCTTCATTTTGTAACGTACTGTAAACTTGCCAGAATTTCAGAACAGGGCAGAAAATATATTATAAGCTGGAGGCTCCCACAAACAGCACCTGTAGATATAAATAATAGACTAATAAAAAACATAGCGTGCTATTAATATTTTATATAAGATCAATCTGTCGACATTCAGGCGTGCTTATACTTAATAATGTACACAAGTACACAAATGTGTATATCCTGAAAAACACAATAAGCAGCACTTCTGCGCTGTTGTCACCAGTGTATAATGATGTTTCCTTACACAGGTGCATGACATTTGCAGGTGAATATCTTGGGGAAAGGGACTATGTTGTATTGAATGTATATAAAACACTCATCATACCATGGGTGCTACAAGTACAAAATGACTTTGCAGGTGTAAGGATGCACAAAATTATAGACACACATTTAAAAAAGATATTTGTATTTAAAGTGTAAAAACCATCTAGTGACATCCACAGATATTTCTCTCTCTCATTCCTGATAAAAAAACCACATTGCTTATGAAAAGTATAAAAGATATTTCAGAATATTGGTTTCATCAGTGAAAGGATGCACAAATATTTAACTCTGATGGTGTAAGGGAGCCTTGCCTTTCAGCAGGTGCCTGAGTAACTAAATCAGAATAAACCACCACCTCCAGCCACCCTATTGTTCTTTTCATCTGTACAAAGGGAACCTGCAACCAAAACAGACCAAGCTCTCCTCACCACGTGCGTTATTGGGATTTTCATTGTGTTGACAAGACGGGTGGGGTAGATCACGGCTCTGTTCTCCCCACTGTCATCTGCACAACCCATCATCAGCTTGTGTTGGCATTTTGTACTGACATGTGCTATTTGATGGGAAGACAGGAATAAGGAAGGGAAAATAGTCTTCCAATGTTTGCTCTGACTACCTTTTCCTGTATCACATAGCCTAACTTTTGTTCATTCTAGGCTTGGCAAGCAAAGCAAAAGCACAATTCTTATGAAGGAGGACACTGTGTTGAGCATGAACCGGTCGGTTAGAAGGAAAAGAATTGGGCCCCCAAAGTAAACTAATAAAAATGAACTTATTGTTTTGTCATTCCTCTCCCTCAGGCCACTTGAAAATAATAATAGATTAGAATCATAGACTATTTTGTGTTGGAAGAGACCTTTAAAGGCTGTCTAGTCCAACCCTTTGCAATGAGCAGGAGCATCTTTAAATACATCAGGTTATATATAATCTCTTGAGGTGGTTTGGGGATTCAGTACACAGCAGTTTTGGGCCCTTGGTCTCTCGCCTAGATGAGGTCAGCTGCACAAAGCATCTCTCTTTCCCACCCATTTTTATCTTGCGACCAATTGTATTTATTGAATCCATATGAAGATGATAGATCAGAGAATAAAACTCTGTCATGAATAAGGAAGTAATTGAATAGAGTTGGATGAAAGAGAAGCCTTAAAGAAGGGTTCGAGTGCCTGAAACTTTCCCTTCTTTAGTTTTTTTTCCCTAATCTATCTGTTGCAATATAAAATATAATTCTCCTTTCATCTAAATCTTGTCCTGCCTGTGTTTTCAGACCTCTGTGACTGTAAGAGCACAACCATCACCATTTACAGTCATCTCCAAAATGGCATCTTATGGCAACAGATGAAGTCAGACCCGACCACGTAATCAGTTCCCTATGGGAATAAACAGTTGTCCTAAAAAGAGCCTTCTTAACATTCACAGGCCCATTTCATGTGGTACTCAGAGCACAAAACTGCTGCGGCGATCAGCTGGGTGATCCTACCAGTTAGCTCGCTGTCTGCCTGCTCCCCTTTTCCTTTTTCTGGCTTTGCTGCAGGATAAATGCCGTGGATAACGAGTCAGAGTGCAAGGGCCACAGCTTTCCCTTCTTCATGCGCACTTGTGGGCACATTACTTTGCTGTTCCTGCATGTGGGGCTCTTCATTTGATGAGCTGAGGGGGTCTTAAGTATCCTGTCTTGAGAAGTTAGTCTGTAAAGATTTCCAAAGCCAGTAAGAGCTGCTGAGAGCAATAGGGATCTCCAGGCTGAATCGCTAGACTCACAAAAAGCATTATTTCTGCTCTTTGAGGCATTATTTCTGCTTCTTCTGCTGGTGTCTTAACATCCCACCTCTCAAATACTCTGTTATGACAAGACTGACTCAACAATTAAGTGAGGATTGACTTTTCCAGCAGCACTCACAGTGGCATTGTGCTGACGGGAACAAAAGCTGGTTGTTGCCACTGCTGTTTAGTTCAACTTAAAATATGTCTCGTGGTGGTGGTCTTCATGTTAAGCTGCTTCACAAAATCATTTGTCCACTCTAACACATGATGAGAAGGAAGGAAGGAATACTCTGAAGCATGTGTTTGGCAAGAAACCTAATCCTTCATCTTCCCGTGTGGCTGCCCTTCTCCTTTCCTCTCTTTCCAGCAGCCCTCCATTCTTTTTTCTGTTTACCACATGGTGTAAAGGCCAGGACCTCATCCACCTCCTCTCCAAGGTGGTGTTTTTGGCAGGAAATTCATGCCTTCAAAAATGCACACAGTTTGTGACAAAGACATATCTTCATCTAGAAAGCACCACACTGCTCTCTGTTGCTGTGTCAATGAATAATTAATATAGTGAAATAATTATATGCAATAGATTTTATCTTCTTGTAATTTGCTACTTGTTCCCCATGTTTCTGGAAAGCAAATGACCTAGACTTGCTGATTTCTTTTACTTTTAATCCATACCTGGCTTACCTGGAATTGCTTTGGTTTAGATCATGCTGCTTAGGCATGAAATTTTAAAATATTTCAGACTGTAAGCAACTTTCTACTAAATAGTAATGAGAACTGTTCCAGTAAATTCTGGTTAGGGTAGGAGCAGCTGCAGGGTAACAGGTTTTTGGATTAAAGGAACAATTATTTATCTGGCATAAAGGGTGCACATACTGGCTTAACCTGGCAAGGAGATGAACTTTAATATGACATTGATTTCAGTACAGTCTCACTCGTTATAAAATCTACAGACTCATTGAAGTAAATAAATATGTACACAGTGCTACTGTTTTCTTGACACATATATATATATACACGTGTGTATGTGCATTGTGTGGCAGATGCCAAACAAACAGATCTACTCAGTGTTAACGCTCTTCACAAATGTACCTGACAGACCAGAAGTTTGAAAATGTTGCTTGAAAATATTTACAGGTTTCTGGGAAAAAAAAAAATCCACCAAAGAAAACCCAAACACACCAAAACAACACAGGCCCAAAATTATTTCAGGCGTGTGGCGCCAGATTTCTGTGTTTGAGCGTAAGAGCTCATTAATTGTAGCTTTGAGCTGTGTAAAAATGTGCATCAGTGCCCTTGATGTGTCTATATTTTGGTGATGCACGAATTGTCTCTATAGCCTGTCTAAGAAGTGGACACTAATATCTGCCCTGGAACATAATTAGAAGTCATAAAATACCCTGCTGTACTGAGTCAGGATCTCACCCATCTGGGATTGATACCAAGAGATGTTCTTTTCTGGTGTTGCTGTCAGCACAAATGTTTAAATATACCTTCAAGAGCTGAAATATTTGGAAAGAAATTCTGTTTGCCTTATGTAAGCAAGCAATAGTCTGCATATAATGAAGGTTCATCCTTCAGTCTGTCTCTGTGAGAAGTGGAACAGAGTCACCTTAATTTTAAGAGGGCTGCACATGTAAGATGATAAAGGTGTAGGACCTTGTCGAAAGTGAGCTTTTTATTTTCGTTCTATTCTATTCTATTCTATTCTATTCTATTCTATTCTATTCTATTCTATTCTATTCTCATTACAGAATTTAGGTTAGAAACTAAAATTTTTAAGCATAACACAGTGAGCTCTTGTAGTTAAAAAAGATTAAGGTGTTCACAGGAAAAAAGAAATTATCAGGGTATCTTAAAAGGTACAGTATGTTTCCTTTAAGCATGAATGATGAGCACAGATTAATTCTGCTCTAAGAAGGTCTTTATATCATCATCCTCACATAAACCATCTGAACTCCTTCTAGTAGTGCATTGAGTTATATGATATTTTATATCACTGTCATATGCAGCTCATTCTTTTTTTCCTTATCTTTCCCCCAGGGAAGAATAGTGCATGCAGTGGTAAGATTTATTTCTTCCATAGAAATTTTTATTGTAGTCAGGTTGGAGAAGGCAGGTCAAAGAAAAGTGTTTTGTGCTTGGTGATAAAATATGTGTTAGTCCTTAAGATTATTTCTTTTTTTTTCCCTGGGAGTTCATTCTACTCTCTTGGATCAGTTGCAAAGAAAGTTTTCTCTCTTGCTCTCTCTCACATTAACTTTAAGTTAAAAGCTCGGTTTTGCCTGAGGAGTTATTGATCACCTTCTTGACTGGAAGATTTGGTGATCATTCAGCAGTTTAGACCCAGGCCAAGTAATTGCCACTGTCAAGAAATAAACAGTTGCAGAACTAACCTGAGATAAACTGATGTAGCTCAATAGATTTCAATCATTATCAGCTGAGGATTTGACCTAACTTTGGAAGGAATTTATGAGTTCAAAGGTGTGGAAAGCTGTTCTTGCTGAAAATCACTGCAAACTCATAGTGTTCTTGCATCTTCGTAATCCTAAATACTGCTATGAGAGTTAAAATTAAGATTTCTCATTAGAACCAATGTCCTAATTTTTTCACAACTAGTGTTTTTTTAAATTGTGAGTGAGGGTGCAATCTTATTTTTTTAATCATACTAGATTGAACAGACTTTAGTGATAATTGTAATTTTTTCAGAGCATGAAATCAAGTGATATCAAATGGCTATAATGATGTATTTTGACTGTAAAGCTTATGAAATCTAATACTTCACTGTTCCCACACTGAAATTCCAACACACTCATTTTCCTCAAAACAATAATATTATAGAAAGCCAAACCACACACGCCATAAGAAAAACCAAACTCAAAACCAACCACAACAGAACCACAGAATTGTTCTTAATGGTTGAGTTTGTCAAAACACAGAAGGTGAAGTTTTACCCCACTCTAATACTTCCTTTTTTTGTAGGTGGCACCTGTGTTGTCAACCCCACCGACCTGTTCTGCTCTGTTCCTGGTCGCTTGTCTCTGCTCAGCTCCACTTCCAAGTACAAAGTGACCATCGCAGAGGTGAAGAGGCGCCTTTCACCACCAGAATGCCTCAACGCTTCCCTCCTCGGAGGTATTTTGAGAAGGTAAGTTGAAGGTGAGAATAACTGCTCTGAGACAATGCTGAAATTGCTGTAATTTTTTTTATTTTCAACAGATAGGCTTTATTCTCTTTCCCTGCTTGGATAGGTGCTCAAACTTGAGGTAAACAGAAGGGGATGGATCAGGAGGGAACACTGGGGAATTTTCAATAAATGAGAAAGTTTACATTTTTCATCAAACTGATTTTTTTTACCTCCTCTGTTCAGTTACTCATCAGACAGGCATAGATGTTGCTTTGACTTGTTTTGAGAAAAAAAAAGGAAATTCAATATGTGGAAAATTTCACCAGAGATACAAATCTAAATTCCTGCTGAGAAACTATCTCAAAACAGATTATTTTATGAAGAATAGTTACAGCACTCACTCAGCAAAAATAACCTAAACCACTGAGGTGTAGGGGATGCCTTTTTCTTCCTTTCTTTGCATGTCTTTTGACCACAAAAAACACAGAAAAAGATGAGTTTACTTTTCTTGTTGTGAAATACTGGAGGAGAAGGAAATAATTAGGTAAACTTTTGCCTCTGACCCTTCCCTGACCAGAGCACACACCTGCAGAGAGCAGGAGCAGAAAGAAGGAAAAGGGCAGACTGTGCCTCACATTGCAAGAGGAAAACTAGGAGGCAACTGTAATTCATCCAGGCATATCTAAGTCGTGGTGTCCCTGAGGCGTCAGCTCAGATGGCATCAGCTGCCTGAACAACCTTTGATCAAAACTAGCTGGAAAGTCATCGGCTATTTCACTGCTGGCACTGAAGGCCACACTGATCCTCGTGCTTAGTTTTAACCAGCCTGAGAGATGCAGGCGTTCAAGAGCTGTCATGAAGCATCTCGGGGAATAATGACTGTAGACCATAAATTGTGTTCAAAGCATTTAACTGCCTCTATAGGCATTGAAATCCAAAATCTACATCCGCCAAAATTTTCCCCTCTATTTGCTTCATCCTAGAGAAACCTTCAGCTGATTTTCACTTTAAAAACTCATGCTGTAGATTTCATCAATACAGTGCAAGCTATTAAGGATTCAAGGGCATCGACTTGAATGTGGGGGCTCACTTCTGTCCTCTGTTAAAATGCTTGAATGATCCCCACAGGTTTTTGACCCAGACTAAATATCTCCTCTCTCAAATTAACCCTGGGCATGGTTTCAGGAGTTTGCAAAAGCCAGGGACTTCTCACAGCCTGCAGTTTGGATGTGCTAATTCTGTTTTATGAATCAGAGAGTGCAATTGAAAAGATTTGGTCGGTTGGTAGGGTTTTACAGCTAGAGAACAGGCTCAAACACTCTGTATTTGTCCAGGAAAGATGTAGGAAAACAAAATCTCATTGATTTTTTGCCTGAGACCTGGAAGGCTTGTTTTTGCATCCTGTCAGCAGTCACTGGTTGACTATTTTCCCAAGCAGCTTGCCTTGGGAATAAAGTGTTCTTCTGAATAAAGAAAAAATTCTTTTCAGAAGATATTTTCTGACAAATAATGTGGCCAAAGTTGTGGTATTTCTTAATGCATACAAACAGATATCCAAATGGTAATATTCCATGTTTGATTCCTTCCTCTGCCTGAAGGAACTTGAACTTGAACCTCAAAATACTTAGTGATTACTTTTTCTGAGCTGAGGGCCCCTCAATCTTGTTTGGGGTTAATTATATATTTGTTGTACAAAAAGCAAAGGTGTAGACTCCTATCTATTTAATGGACAGGTCATTCATTTGGGATGGGAGATATCTGGGTTCCAGTCACTGTTTTACTCATTGTTTAAGACTTTTAACATTACTTATTTGCTGTTAGCTGGTTGCTGCATCTGTCTGAAAGACACAGGTTAAAATTCCTTCAGGCTGAGGAAGAATTTGAACCCACCTCTGCTGCATGAGTGGATCTATCTCAAATGGTTCAAACACTGAGGTGCTGCAGAAAAGCAGCACTGGGACACACTAGGACTCATTTTGTGAGAACAAAGGGATGTAGGTGTTTGGCATAGGGGCACAGATAACCAGTGATGGCTGAGACTTTAGCTTCAGCATTTCCTATTGCCTTGTCTTTATTCCTTGTAAGTTTTGGGCTTTGTAAACAACATTTCTGAGTACCCAGGTCTCTACATAAGTTGTAGAGGGATTGTTAGAGCTGGGTTCCACATAGACATCTACATTTAAATAGCTATCTGGCCTCCTTAAAGAATCAGACAAGCCAGATGAGTAAAGTCCACTCATTGTGGATAGCTGTTTAATCTAATTCTAGAAGGTCATGTTTCTCTCTAATTTGTCTTTGGAACCTGGCTTGGTTAAATCAGATATAAGTGTTTGCACTGTCAATATTTATATTCAGTCACAGTAAACCCAGGCTCCATGCCCAAATCAGGACACTGGGCTCCACTAGGTGAAAAGCTGCCTGAAGATCTGATGCCCCCATGACAGGCATTAAAATCTTTAACTCTTTCAAAGAACCAATGTTAAAGACTCATGTAGATCAAGCAGGACATTAAGAATACAGCTCTGAAATATTTCCCATTGGTGTCATTACTGCAGACACTACCCCACACATTTGTCAACAAAGTGTGTACAATTTCTAGGCTTATATTAACATGGGGAAAAGGTGCCGAATAATGACAAGTGTCTCTCTTCCCTTCTGTTCTATCATGACAGGGCAAAATCCAAGAACGGAGGACGTTGCTTGCGAGAAAAATTAGACAGATTGGGACTGAATTTGCCTGCAGGAAGAAGAAAAGCAGCAAATGTCACACTCTTGACTTCCTTGGTAGAAGGTAGGGTCTCTAATATTGCAATATAATATCACCATAATTAAAATGTGTCATTGTATGCAACCCTTTCCAGCCATAGGGTTAAATTCCATAATCTGTATTTTGTATAAAGAGACCTGACTTGCCTAAAGCCATAGACAGAGTGAGTGGCAAAATGGAAGTTCATTCTGAGATATCTTGACCCCCAGCAAGTGTCTTGGTCCTGCAGTTTCCTCATCATTGATTTGTGCTTAAAAATCGATCATCCGAGTGTTCTTGTGAGAGAGATTAATGTCTTATACCAACTCTATAAGTCGGTTTGTTTATCTTCCTTTTTTTTTTAAACTTGCGAATTTCCTGGAGCTGGTCCAAAAATGTGATGATTTTTTTTTCTCCCATAAGAAAGCATAATATTTAGACAAGCCTTTTCCCCACACACATAAATGAATGAAATCTGTTTTCAGATAATATCTAGACAGGCCCAGGAGATACTTTCTTGGCCTTTATTTGTTGTTTAAATATCATTCACCAAATACTGCCAGGCTCTTCAAACCTTCAGCTGGGAGATGCAGGTTCAAACCCCTCAGGCAAAGGGAAGAAACTCTACCTGCATCTCTTCTATTCTGGGTGAATCCACTAAGTACCCAGTTTGTTGTCTGGCTGCAAGTAGCAGCTCTGGGAATTTCAGATCCCTCCTCCTTGATGTTGAGAGAACTCAGCTCATCCTAAAGGTCAATACCTTCTACGATCATAACCTGAAAGGTCCATACAGATCTAGGCAAGTAGGCTGAGGTCTCAGAACATATTACCACAGAATTACAGAATTACAGAAGGATTGAGGCTGGAAGGCACTTCTGGTGGTCTCCCAGACCAATCCTCCTGTTCAAAGCAGGGTCAATTAGAAGAGCTTGCTCAGAACTTTGTGAGGATGGAGACTTGCCATGGCTGAAATAGCACTGAATCCTCAGCACTGGAGGTTGTCATCATCTATGAAAAGGGACTGAGATTTTCAGGGGCCACTGAGCACAAAGAACTCCAGTGGGGCTGTTCTGAACTACAGGTGTGTCCATATCACACCTGCTTGCAAGAGAAAGCTCTAATGGAGTTACAGCCTTAGAAAAGGTACCAGGTTAGAGGAGCAAGGGCTGTTTCCACCTTCAGGCATCTCGGGTCAGGGAAGAATAAATACAGCTGGTGTTTATTAGTAAACAGAGCAATGGCTTTAAGATGAAAGCTGAAATTAGGAAGAAATTCTTCCTTATGAGGATGGTGAGGCCCTGGCACTGGCTGGCCAGGGAAGCTGTGGCTGCTCCGGTTCAAGGCCAGGTTGGACAGGGCTTGGAGCAACCCGGTCTGGTGGAAGGTACCCCTGCCCATGGCAGGAGGTTGGATTGAGATGAACTTTAAGGTTTGTTCCAACCCAGAACATTCCATGATTCTGGGATTCTGTGTGGTCAGTTATTCATTCATCGGAAGAGACTGAGAGGGAGGTGGGTCTCTGACAGCTGCTGGCCTGGGATTCATGGCTGAGTAAGTAAGGATTAGATTCCTGCTTCCCAGGAATGGAGCTGTGCCTACCTCCCTGCCCTGTATTCAAAGCAAACCTGATATCAAGCCTATGTTGTTGCTTCTGTTCTTGGACTGCCTTGCTGTGAGTCCTAAAGATAAATACTGATGTGAGTGAGCTCACTTTGGTAGAGACCTTTTTGCCTGGGTATATTAACCATGAATTTTATCTGCTAGAATTTTTGGGAAAGGCACCACCATGTTAATATTCCAACAGAAAACTAAGTGAAGCTCATTTCCTGTCTGTGTAACCAATCGTGGGTCAAACTTGGCAGCGCTCATTGAATTCTTTGTGATATAAGCTGTCCTCACTTTGGACATGCAGATATTCCTTCCAGGTGGAACTAACTTACAGCCCAACTTCTTCAAGGAAACCCATCCTTCAATGGCTCCTGCTGCTGGAGGAGGCAGAAATGAAAGGCCACAGGCTTATTCTGTGGTTTAGACAATCCAGAGAGAAAGCAACTTTAGATTTTTCTGTGTGATATCAATACAGAAATTGAAATAATAACAATTTGTTCGTTTTATTAAATATCTAAAATATCAGGTGCACTCTATGTACCTTTCATAAGGACCCAGGATTGTGTCACTCTTGACTTCTTTAGATGGTTCTAAATTTATTAATACTAAAGGTCCTCACAGTCTTCAATACATTGAGGTTTTAATATCTCTTTAAGGTAGGAGTGTGGCCAACCTCTTGAATATCTGTGTGATGTAAGTTAAGGCAAAATTTGATGCATGATTATTATGTTTTTTGGCCAAAACCATATCAAAAGTCTCTGGCATGACTAATACTTCTCTTCCTCTAAAACATACTAAAATCATTGAGCTTTGGGGAGTCTGTTAAACTCAACAAGGAAATGCAAATTATTTCTAGGCTGTGGCCATCACATGAAGGTTCAGATTTTACAAAAATTATTCTGTGGCCTCCTGCTTTCTGCAAATTTCTTTCTTTTGGGGTTCAGCTTCGCTGCAGGATGTTTACTGTTGGTTTGGTCAGGTTGCATCTTTAGTGTCTTTGGTAGGGACGTCTGCTGCCCAAAGTAGGAATTGTTCGACAGATCAGTTCTGTTCTTTTTGTCATGCACATAAATCAGCACGAGCGGAAAGGCGGACAGGGAGAATGAAGTCAGTATTGCAGGACTCTCCTCAGCAGTTTGGGGACACATCTTTGTGTAACCTGCAGGGGAGGGATGCCCTCTAGTGCCTGGACTAGAGGGAAGGAAGGGTCATTTTTCTTACGAGCTCCAAAAGGAAAATTCCTGCATATTAGCTGTGAAATAAAAGTTCCTCCAATAAATACTAGTATTTCCAAGGCTAAGATTTACTGCGGGCTCAAAAGAGTCAAAAGCATCTCCAGTGGGAGCAAGGAAGGATGTGAAAAGAGGGGAGATGTCCCCTTCTCTTTGAACGGGTCACTTAGAGACAAAGCATAAGTGTGATTGCAGATGCAGGTAAAAGCAGTGCATGAACGCTTTTAAAACTATCAGATAAAAAAAAGAAAAAAACTTACAAAAAATTCTAGAGTTTGTTTTCCTGTCAAACCTGATTAAGACACTAAATTTCCTAGACACAGAATTAATGACATTCATCATTTGGGGACAAAAGCTCTTGAGAAAAAATAGGTCAGTGGTTGCTTTTTTCATCGTGCTCTCAACTGTCACACTTCTCCCCCACCAGCCTTTGTTTAAATATCCTTCCACTTGTTCCTCCTCCCTTCTCACCCTACAAATAGAATAAACTTTCCTTCCACCTCCCGCCTGTCCCTCCTCCCCCTGAGTAACATTTCTGCTGGGTAGAGCATCCGGAGGAGGCACAGCCGCGGAGAGAGTGGGAGGTTCAGAAGCCGAGTGTCCCTCTCCTGGGGACACAGCTCCTGCCTTCACTCTGCATAGGAGCAGCTCTCACTCTTGCTGGCCCCGGGGGACCCTCACACCGCTCCTTGCACCTGCCCACAGAAACCTTTCAAGGTACGCGGCTGCTCTCCCCACCGAGGCTTTCCAGAGCTGTCTCTGCCAATTCTGCTCCAGCAGCTGTCCTCTTCCATCATGCAAAGCTCTCTGGTCAATTGTCAAACAGCAGAGAGGAAGGCAGCGCTGCCAGGAGCTGCAGAGCCACGTACTGGGTTTAAGGAGAGTCCAAGATTCCCACCACCTGCTCTTTGTGTCTGCAGGAGGACAGAGCTGGGGATACCACACACAGGGAAATTTGGTTTTAGAGTGAACTTAGATTGAAACAAGGTAACTAACTATAAAAGTCAGAGATTTTAGTGGTTTTTGCCTTTATTATGATTCCTACCCTAATGTAAATAACAACAAGGCAGAAGATGACAAATCTAAGGTAAAAGGAAAAAGGTCCCTTGATCCATATTTCCAACATTTACACATTTTCTCCCAAAGTAAATGTTTGTCCGAATTTTGCTGTAGAAAAAGAAAGAACATATTCTATGACATTTTGAATAAACTACTTTCCCCCACCAAGCAGACTTATTCCTACTGTACAGTAATCACAGGGATGTCTATTCACAAAAAATTAAGCATATCACAGTCCACTTCTAAATATCAAATAATCATTTGGTCCTGGTTTAAAACAACATCTTTGCTCAACAATGAGATAGGAGAAATTTTGTTCTGCAGGGTGTTCTCATGTCCAAATTTTTATTTTTATGCAGAATTGGTAGTTATAATTCAGGATGCCTACTCCTTTTGGTATATGCATGCTTATATGAATAAATGTGCATAGCTCCAATGTTCATTTGCAGTATACATGAGCTTTCCATTTCCAGAAAAAAATTTTTCAATTTTAATTGAAAATATTTTAATTATTATTTCACTAAAAACAGAAATTACATTTGTGTCTACATTTTTACCAATCTATATCCACGAAAAGACAAGTAATTTTGTTTCTTTTTGCTCATGGTTTTATATCTTCATATACCATTAACATTCAATCACAGTCACAATCCCAGCTCCAGACAGGTTTTATACTCTTGAATAATTTTCTCGGATCATCAGAACAGTTTAGTATAATTTTCTCAGCTCTAGCAAATACTATAAACCATCTTTTTAAATACAAGTTTGAATGACAATTCACATTTTCATTCCCCTTTTCCTAACAGTAAGTGAGAACATTCACATTTCAGTCACTTGGTTGTTGATCATGTTAAATGGATGCCTACATTTCATCACAGAAAGCTCTGCTCTCTTGAAGAAACCAAGATATTCCAATGGCTAAATGTTTAAATTCTTTGTGGTCTACATTCTTTGTGTTGTTACTGGGACTGACTGGGACCATGATGGAGCTGTCTGGACAATTGCAATTCCACCTGATGACAGCTTCAAAGGGTTCAACTTTTATTTTCTTTCCACGCTGGAAGGAAGATAAACCTATAAAATATTTTAACGGAATTTAGTTGAAAAGAAAAACCTGGTGCTCTTCTGAAACTGATTTACTCTGTAAGTCTTTATTTAAGGAAGAGTAAAAGCATATCTGAAATAGACAATTTGAAACAGCTCTAGAGAAATTTAAAAGCTATGCCTTAAATTCGTACTGTTTCTCATCCGTGAAGAAGTCTGGGATAGATATTTGAAACACAAAGCAATCAGTCAGCTATGTGCCTGTTCATTCTGATTGTCTCTTAACTTATCACTGAAATCCATTTTGTTTTCACTGAAATCCATTTTGTTTCCACTGAAAATTATTTTACTTTTCTAGAAGCTGCAAACTAAGTGGCAACCAGTTCTCATTTCAAGTTAGAGATACTGATTGCTTGCTAAGGTCCTCATTCTTTTTAGTAATACTGGAAATCACGTTTTTTACAAAAAACTAAAGAAAGCAGATGATTTTGACTATAATCTTCAATTTTTGCTGTAAAGTTTGTTACAGCTGCAGAGGTTGTTGCTGGCTGGTATCAGCAGAGATTGCCTGGCAGTGGTGCATGGATTTTGTCAGTACCTGAATAAACTAGGGCAGATAACCACACAGTAAAGTATTTGCTTGTGGAATCAAGGGGTGTTTTCCCAGTAAAAACCCCAGCGGTAGAAGGGAAGACAAAATATCTGAAAAGAGGGAGAATGGGGTTGGAATAGAGGTCAGTGCATGCAGTTTCTTATTCCTCACCGTCCCTGGCACAGGACCACTGTTTCCATGGAAGTTCTCCTCTTCCTTGGCTTAGCCAAGTCTTGCTGAGGATGGGATTCATCTCCCCATCTTTCTTGCAGTTTTATCTGTCTTCTCATGTCAGATCATAGTAAATAGGGAGAAATCAGCACTTCTGGGTGTTTAATGATTTAATTTAATGGTTAAATGAAGTAAAATTAATCATTAAACATTTTATTACGTTGCTTAGAACAGCTGTGGAATCTCCATAGTTGGAAATATTCAAGGCTAGGCTTGGAAAAGCCTTGAATAACCTCATCTAAGGCAATTCCTTCAGCAGAAGGTGATATCCTGAGTTCTAATCCACATTTTCCATAATTACTCTGATTACCTTTTACCTTCTACTCTAGTATAGGATGATACACGCTTCAAGTGCTAGTTTGCCTTCATTGACTTGAAAGTATTAAGTCAGATGTCGATATTGACATTTAATCTGATGAATTCCACTTCAGATGTTCTCAAAGGGAGGAGTTACATGTCCTGCATCCCTCCTGACAGCATCAGCCTTTTGAACTTCAAAGAGCCAGAGTCCAATGCCACTTCTCCTGATGGCAATCAAACACACAACTCTGAAAAGAAAACAAAACTAAAGTAAAAAACCCACAACCTCTGGACTCCAAAACTGTTCTGGAGGACATCTCTGTTAGTCACTCCTGCAGATGTGCTTCAACATACGCTTCTGGTAGCTGACCTATTTCTTCTTTCTACAATGAGATGAGAGCAAGTGTCATCTGGAAATGCCTATTTCCCACCAGGGAAAGACTAACTTAGGCACAGATGTTCACAATCCAGGCAGCTGCTTTTGATCAGATAAATCCCACACCGAGGTTGTCAGAGTCACAGTGTGCAGGTCAGAGTGTTCAGTAAACCCTAAAATAAAATTCTGGATTCTCTAAGCTAGTGAAGACAGTCCTGTTCTTCCAGAGGCAATTGGAAGCCAGCACAGAGTTGGGTTCTGGTGTTCAGTTTCTGCAGTGAGGTAGAGAGGTGCTCATTGTCACAGACTTCTCAAAAGTCTAATTTAGCCAGGTGCTTCTTTTACCTTGATTTAACCACCTATGAAATAGCAACTGTCTTCTTCGTCATCTTCCCTTTTTGTTTTGCCTGGCCAACTTTGTTTGCAATCCTTTTGGAAATAGGATTATTTATTGAGCTCTCCCTTGGGATCTGCTCTTCTCTGGTGTGGGGCATTTGTACTGTTGGCTTAACCTCTAAGCAAATATACTGGGATGTGTGTTATCCCCATGGCTCTTTCCTGGGGTAGAGGGCTCTTCTCCCATTAGACACAGGGAAGTGAAGCACCAAAGGCTGACACAATTCTTCAAAGCTATTTATTCCTACTTTCTGCTTGTTTCCATGCCTTGAATATCGATGATGAACAGGGATTGCAAAATTGGGCGGCTGCCCAGCACGCACTGGTGGCAAGGCAGGGCCAAGTGTCTTGGCCAGTATTTTCTCATGAGAGGGCATCCTTCCACCTGATAAGAGGAATATCCTTCTTAGCTTCTGCCTGGCACCAACTGATGACTAAATATCAACAGCCCAATTGGGCTGAAAGGTGTAACTGACTTGAGAACTACTGCCTACAGAAGTGATTTGCTACTGTTCGGGTTTTTTTTAAAGAATGTAATAAATTCTTTAACTATAATAACAACAACAATATAATGATGATGATGATAATAATAATAACCCTGAAAAATGACTGACCCATTTTGTTTGACCGCAGGGGAAGCACTACATTTGGCCAGAGATTTCGGCTACACCTGTGAAACAGAGTTCCCTGCCAAGGCAGTAGGAGAGCACATTGCCAGACAGCACATGGAACAGAAAGAGCAGACAGCGAGGAAAAAGATGATCCTAGCGACAAAGTAAGGAGGGAAGGGAAGCGAAAAAAGAAATCGGTCTGTCACTTCTCCATGTTGGATCTGGGGGTTGGGGAGGGAGGAGTGGGAGTATGGAGCTGGGATTGTGGTGACTGCTATCACAACAGTGCTCGCTGACTGCGGGTGAGAAAGATCCTCATCGGGGATGCTGAAAGAGGGACCTTATTTACTGCAGTGAGGTTTCAGTGGCTGTGCTCTCATTTCCTGTGGTTAAGGGGGCACGTACATCTTCCCAGATGCTTTGGTTTAGATGAGAACAGAGGGTATTATTACATGGTAAGATCTATGGGACAAAAACTGGCTTTGTCTCCTGTTTGCATGTGAGCAGGAGATCTGAGCTTCTACTGAAGTACTGGTTACTGTCGGATAATTATCATTAGTCTGCTGAGGGAGAGCTGGTTTGCAGAAGGACAGATCCTCTCTGGATGCAGACTGCAAGAGTTCCCCTGAAGTCAAAGGCACTGGAACAATGTACAACAGCAGGGGAGCTTTGCTAAAGACATTAAAGACACAAAGAGGCATCAGACTTCACTCTAAACAAGCCACTCGTCTCCCTGGAGCAGTAACATCATGTTAGGATAACATTTCTTCTAGGTTAATTAGACTTGATGAGGGAGGAATTAGCCTTCATGAGCCAAGGGAAACAGGAATAAATAGTCTGTGTGGAACAGGGTAGACCTGCCCTAGGTGTGTGGCCTGACTGTGTGGGATAACCTTGAACACGTTCACACTCTCTCTGTGCTCACTGCAGTGCCACACGTGAGGCTGCAGGAGAGCTGAGACCACGAATCCGAGCTCTCAAATCATCCCCTCCATGCTGGAAGTGTTTGGAAACCCTTCAAGGCTGTGATATATCCAACAGGAAGGAATTACCCGGTGCTTGGGGGAAGGGCTGACGAGCAACAGGATTGTCCTTTGAATCCCAATGTCCTGCTTTGCCAGGATTCCTGGCCTTGGTGTCCCTCTTGTATCCAGAGCACTTTGCCCTGACACTGACCCAGAGATGAGAAGTACTGAGACACCTCAGGTTTGTGAATCTCATGAATACAGCCTGTGATCCTTCCCTGGCGTGATAAAAGGATCACTATGTGGATCAGGGGGAATTTCCTGGTTGTGAAGGTGATGAGAGACCTCATATATCACGTTCCTAATTCCCTTGTACATTAAAAGGAATAATGTAAGTGGAATATTTTCTTGTTCTTACCTCTATCCACATTTCTTTTAAGGGCTCAAGGGGTTTCAGAGGCATGAGAATAAACCAGTTGGCCAGAAGAAATTCCTCTCTGCAAGTTGTGTCTCCCCATTGCTGTGTAGCCCATTAACCTCCTGCCACCTAGCTGAGGATTTGTCCCATTTAAGGACCACAATTCAACCATAGTGATACAAATCTTCTTCATTTTTCCCTGGCTCTAGTGAGAAACCACAAAGCCACAGGTTGTAATAATTGGTGGGTCACTGTTATACCCTGTCCCCAAAGGCTGTGCCACTCAGGGGCACATAAGAGTCTCACTACCCTTTCTCACCACCCCATACCTACTTTCTTACCCTCTTTCTCTACTGAGGTATCATGGGCATGTACTACCTTTAACCACCATGAACTTTGGGCTTGTAGGCTGTTATCCAGCACTTGTTAGGAACAAAATTACTTTTCCCCCCTCCTATGAGTTAAAAGCACCAGGAAATTGCTCAGAGAGGTCTGTCGATAATAGAAAGGCCACATCCTCCTGCAGTCAGCGCCGGCAACAGGGACAGATGGGTCAATGCGTGTGTTACTACTGCCCTCTCCTGCCTGCAAGGGGAACAGGGATTCCCAGTCCTGCCCAGGTGTTTCAGGAGACACAGGTCCATGACATCACAATACTAGCACGGCATTTCCGAGCCGTGCTTCCAGGTGTCTGATACAAAGAACTCTAGACAATCATCAGGAGTTTCAACTACTCACCAGCCATACCTAAGCTCTAGGTTTGCAATTTCAGCGATTCCACAACTTCCCTGACTCATGGGCTTGTGAGCGATGGCACCAGAAAAAGCAGGGATTGTTACGCTGCCACCAAAACCAACACAGAAATTCCAGGGTGCCAAGATCACTCATGGCAAGTTTTGTCCATAGAAGGAGCTGGAGTGCCACTGCCTGTGTGTGCCCACCGTGCGACAGAGCCAGAAGCCCATAGAAGTGCTCACCTGCGGGGTCTCAAGGAAGAATAAGGGGAAAGAACAAAGTTATTTCCACAATCCTTAGAATATAGGTGATGAGGAAAAATAAGTGGAAAGAGTGAGATAATTTCCGCAGTTTTTCATATCTAGGTGAGATTCCATTAAGGATTTAGACATCCAAATTTAGTGGCTCAATTCAGCTGCCCAAACACAGGCACCCACTGCCATTTGAGCTGAAATGGGTTATCCAGTTTGGCCACGAGCTGCTGCTCCAGGGGCACACAGATCTCTTTTTGTTACTGTGTTGTATCTGCCAGTGGTTACGGATGTCTTCGGTATTAAAAATCTATGTGGGGGTAATGAAACAGAGCCCTAAATGTCTGCAGCGAGGAAGCCTCCAGTGCCCAGTAGGAGGTCCCAGGCCTCTTTGACATCAAGGGCATCCATACCTTGTAATCAAGCAATCCACCCACCCTGAGTGGAAGTAGTTCAGCTGCCATGCACAGAACTGTGGCCCATGGGCCAGTGAAGGCTAAAAACTGCTGCTTTAGATGCCAAGAGCAAACACATGGAGGCCAGTGAGCTTAAGTGACTCTTCACTGTCCTCTCAGCCCTACCTGGTCTGAGGCCATGCTGGTGGAAACACGGAGAACAAAAACAGGACTGCTTTCCATCATGCAACAAATCACATTCGTGGTGTTAAACTGCCTCATCTTCCAAAGCTGTCTGGTGGAAATGGTCTCTCCCACTTGCAAACTCGGGACCTGCCTGGGACAGTACAGACTGGTGCAACAGGATGGTGTCATGGTCCTCTCTAACAATTTTATGGACTATACAATGAAGAATCAGAGCTTACTGTGGCAATTATCATGGGAAGAAGAGGTGATTGGGCTGTGTAGCCAGTGTACACTGCAGAACACAAGTGTCAGTAATGGCAGGATGGGAGTGAAACAGGGAGAAAAAGAGCTGAAAGGGTAAGAAGGCCATAAACAATGGGAGAAGCCAGTCTCCTACTATTCTCTTTCTTTCAATTCACCTCCTTTGACTGAGCAGATGATTGTCTGGGCAA
The DNA here is from genome assembly GCA_013397865.1 of Struthidea cinerea. Classification (NCBI taxonomy): domain Eukaryota; kingdom Metazoa; phylum Chordata; class Aves; order Passeriformes; family Corcoracidae; genus Struthidea; species Struthidea cinerea. The sequence goes on along the minus strand of VZTI01001558.1, from coordinate 761,351 downwards.
GTAGATGGTTTTCTGGACTGAGCAAGATGCTCCAAAAAAAGTCTGAATTGTCACAATTCTGGCCAAAGGGTACTGATATTGGCCTGTTAACCTCAGAAATGTTAAAAAGGTTTCAGGATATGTATTCAATTCACATAAAAATAGGGAAAAAAAAGTGGGACCGGTTTTATAGGGTCTTTAAACATGGGTTAGTGCCCCTTGCAGAGGCATGGGAGAGCCTGAAAGGCTTTACAGCAGGGGACAGGACCTGACCAGTTTGCAGTTTGGCAGATGCAACACTGCAGAAGTTTGTGTCAATTGTTCCAGTTGATGGAGAGGCACAGTGTCCTACAGGAAACATCCCAGAGTTTCACAGCACAGTCTTCCACATGATCAGAGGGACAGATACACCCACACTCACACAGACCAAATCAGAATACTGTGAATAATAATTTTATTGTGGAGTTGATTACAGCCAGCACAGACTAATCAACATCTGGCTCATGACACTGCTCTGATATCTGGTCCTTGGATACCTGGCAACTCTACCACACCTGGAATAAATCAGATTCATGGGCTCACATTTGCCCCACTCTTGTACTCAACACCAGGCATCTGCTTTGGCCACTGATAGGGATCATGGCCTACGTGGGCTCTTGTTCTGACCCAGTACAGGACGTTTTATCTTTTCCTGGTCATATGCTGGTTCATCTGACCATGTATCATTAGATGTCTCCCATGCCAGGAGTGACCAGGACTATTTTTATTAATCTGTGCCCCCTAGGACAGCACAACCATCTTCCTTTGCTTTTTCAAAGTCACAGCCCAATTCAGAAAAAAACTGCCAACCCCTCTCCCTGTCACTACCCCAGGTGATATTTTACTGGTAGTGGAGGCTCTGAGACACCACTTTGCCGAGAAATCCCCCTGAAAAAAGTAGGTTACTGCCTTTTGCAGGTTCTCATGCATAATAAAAAAGTTTTTTTTTTCTTTTCTTTCAATCTGCCAACATTCAGTAAAGACTTTTGACATGTGAAGATAGAAGGGAACTTAATTGCACTCTTGGTTCTGACACTTCCCTTTGTTAAAATAAAAGAACTTTTAAGATGAACTTTTTCAACAGGTAGAAAGTAGAGGTTGGAGGAAGGAGAGAAGAGCAGTGCTGACAGGGCCGACTGGGGATAGTGGATTGTTTAGAAGCCAAAATGACTGACTGTTTTCAGTTGTTGAAAGGAACTGTTTTTCCTCTAAGGACCTGATTCATTAAAACTGTATGCTGCATTTACATACATTTCTGCTGAATACCTCTCTTTGCCTGAAAGGCTGGGGTGATGCTGTCTTTTCAAGCAGTCGGTGTCTAGGTCCATGCAGATGACAAGCATTTAGAGAAATCAGGCTTGGATGGGGTCCAGCAGCACAGCAGGAAATAGGTTTCTGCTTCTCCTCTTAGTCAAGAGAGAGCTGTAGTATCCAAGATCTCTGTTCCCAGCTTGTACCACAGTGATAAAGTGATGGGTAAAATCAGTTTAGCCCAGTTTTCTTGCCTGTAACTCAGCAGTGAAGGACCTTCTAAAGACCAACAAGCTGAGTTTACCCAGTTTTTCCATTACGCCCCTGTCCCAAAAGACAAGAGTTACAAGGTGACAATGAAAACCCAAACTTTATCTAGGAAGATATGTGCAATGAGTCTCCTAAAAGGAATCATGCACCACAGAGATGCTCTTTAGTATTAGAAACTGCCCCTAGGCACAGTGATTGCATCTATGCTAACAAAGTAAACCACACACACTCTGAGTCACCAGATTGCAATTGTCCATGTTATCAAGATGTTAGAATAGCTCATTGAATTCTCCCAGATATATTCTGGGCAAGTTCTGTGAGACAATCCACAACAGGGTCTATTCCACAGGGAAGCCACAGGGTTTAGGAGACCAGAGGAGCATAACTATATGGGTGTTATCAGATGGTGTCAAAAGGTCTGTGGGTGTGAGGGTGGCCCTTGTCACTCTGCACATCACTGGCTGGCACTGTGACCAGTATCAGGTTAATCCAACCAAGATCAGGCCCCCAGATGAGTGGTCTGGTCATCTGGAGGTGATCATGCCCTCCTGATCCCCCATTATTGCCTGTATTTCCAATACAGGCAATGGAGAACTATATGCTAATTTGGAGAGGTCCCCTTTCCTTTCTTTAATTAATGGAATCATAAACTAAGTGAAGGTAAGCGATGTCTATTCATTCATGGTCCAGACAGCACTCTTCTGAGCACATGAGCTAAATGGAATTGATTTGGTATCTTTTTAAAAAAAAATATTGGTAGAGTATTCCTAGGCTAATTTACAAACAACAATACAACAACAACCCAAGAATGAAAAGGCCTTATTTTCAGGTCTTTCCTGGTGCTAGGTCCTATACAGAGGAATTCCAGGGAATAAATTTAGCCCCCAGGTGATGAGGTGCGCTAAGACATCCTTAGAAGCCTCAGGGAAGACTGACTGGGAGAGGGAAAACTGTAAGACCAGCCGTCCTTTACAAGGAAGATGGGCTACCATGCTGATGGGAGACCAGAGAAGACAGACCCTGAATTCTCACTACAAGGGATCGTTCCTTCACAACCCCTAGTGCTCTATTTCTCTTAAGGGTTGGGGGTCAAGAAGGCAAGCCCAAAATATCCAGGACTTTGACTTGAAGATAAAGCAGTGCTCACAAGCTACACAAGCCCATGTACAAGTGTTGGTGTATTTACACAAAGTGAATAATAAAGTAATTTACACATTTCAGGCATATTCAGATGCTAGTTCAGTATTTCCTTTAACCGTAAGCCTTGCTGCCAATGTAGGTGAGCTAAGCTAGACTTAACACTGCCAAAGTGGGTCCTATTCAGGAGAAAAATTGCATTTTATAATGTCAGTGTTAGTAGAGTTTCAGAGGGAAACTATTCCTGTTCAAGAGATTCTGTGTATTGTTGGCTCTGAGAATCTGAGCAGGGAAGCCAGAGATGGATTTGTTTGCCTTTAATTTCTGTAACAGTTCTTCTGCCAAGCAATTCTGTTAAGAATGAGATCACTCAGGATAAGGTGACAGTGTTTTGGGAATTAGCTTTATGGGAAGGACTACACCTGTCTTATTTAAGGATTTCCATTTTCCTTTTAGACAAATATGTAAAGAATTCCAAGACCTTCTAAGTCAAGACAGATCACCCCTCGGATCCTCCAGACCGACTCCAATATTAGACCTCGACATCCAGAGACATTTAACACATTTCAGGTATGATTTTCAAAGAGGAAACTAAAATCCATAATTCTGATTTAGACTGCACATTATGTTTTAATGGTTTTTGCTCCCTTACCTAAAAGACATGCAAATAAATAATTAACATCCATAATCCCTGCTAGCTGGGCTGATTAAAAGTGCAGGTTTGCCCAGCAATGTAGTTCAAGTTTGCTGCATTCAACCTGCTTCTAGGACCACAGTCTGAGTTTGGAGAATATTTTCTGCATCTACTGGTCAAACCTCCCCATCTGTTCAAAAAGTTGTCCTGCTTTAGATGTGAGTCAAATCACAGCTCACAAGTGGATGGTCCAGAAGCCTAGAAACTCAAGTTCTGAACCAATATAAGTTAATCAAAGTAGAAATATTAGGAGGAAGAGGCTGCATCCTTCCTAACTAACTAAATAGTTCCAGAAGCTCCTCTAAGCTACTGAGATCATTTGGCAATGGCTTACCATGACCATTTTATTAACTCCTTGGCTTCCAAAGCAGACTGGCCTCAAAGTACATTACCTACTAAAACAATTTTACTTCACTAATTTCCAAACAACACACTGGAAAAATCCAGGACAAGGAAAGCTAACTCACACTAAAAAGCCAGAGACTGATGATATATTTAGACTCAGTTCCTGAACAATGTTTAATGTACTGGTTTAAACAGGCTTAAGAAGATGTTTTAAAGACAAAGACCCATGGTACATGCACACCAAGTCCAAACTTCATTAGAATTTTATCTCAGTTATGGATAAAAGTGTATGGATGTTTTGGGGTCAGAAAGATTTATTAGCTCAGGAATTGCTGTGCAATTTCACGTTTTTGCTTTAGGCGATGTGTCAGGTACATTCAAGAGTGAGGTGGGATCTTCCAGAGGGCCACTTTGAAATAGTGGGGTCATCTAAGATATCTATCAAAGATAAGTTTAATGAAACATCCTGAAGGTGTTCCTGTCTTTGCTCAGGCCACAGAGGGGAATACATGACTTTCTGAGCCTACAGATTGTTAATTTTTTCCATCCATTAGCTGATATATGAAAAAATTAACGTGTGAAGAACTGTCACAGAGAGCTGTTTAGAGACCATAACATTAAGCAAGTTTCATAGCCCTATAAAGGCTTAGAATTGTGCTGGATATTCTTTAGCACAACCAGCCGAGTTACTCTTATATCATTGGTTGGACAAAAAACTTCTGTGTCCCAATGTCCCAAAATCTGTTAGTTATCAAGGTTCTGATAGAGCATGAGGCACCCAGCAGACAGGTTCTGTGGTAACTAATGTTTAGTCCCTCAGACTTTGAATGGAATCCCAAAAATTCCCACCATCCCACTTCTTCCATCAATCTGTTGGGATGAAGGGAGACGGAAGGGTAATTCCCTGTCCGCAAATGCACACATTCCTGACATCCCTGTTTGTTCTTGCACACATTTGTGTGCATCCTACGTGTGTATGAACACACCTGGACAACCCCACTCCTATTCTCATGCAGTGCTGTGCTTGTGCACCCATAGGGCACCCAGGTGTGTGTGTATTTTCACTTATACACACACTCCAAAACACCCAGCTACACTTGCACATCAAGGGAAACTTCCTTATTTATGCAGAATGCTCACAGAGGGATTTTAATGAGCTACCTAAGCTTGTGGAAAAAGAGATAATTACCTATTACATGCACACAGAGGAAATGAGATATGAGGTTGCTAATCCCCAAGGATTCCTGTGTTTAAAGTAGAAATAGCAGTCAGGATAAAGTGCTGAAGGCTTCAGCTACAAAATCTGTCAACTGGCAGCTTCCATCCTTCTTTCGCTGCTGCACTTCAGTGGGTTGGAGGGCAAAGCTTCTGCGGGCAGGTCCTTTCAGTACTTTCTTTCATGTCTGCTGTAGACACTAAGTGTTGGGCTGAAGATGGGCACCTGGAGGAGCACAGGCCTTGATCCTACACAGGTGCCTCCCCAGCCTTAAATCAGAGTCTTCTCTGATTGTGCTCAGGGATTGATGAGTGCTGCCAGACCCAGAGGTGGAACTGAGACCATATTCCTTTTCCAGCTAGTGTAGAGATGCTGGGGCCAGATCAGCTTCTAACCTGGACTTCTAACTCTGCTCAGATGCTGTAGGAGCCTCCACTGCAGCCAGCTGTGTATCTCCTGCTGTGATCTCCAGGAGAAATCTACATTAAGCAGGCCTAACACAGACACCTACATTAGTGTAAACAGAATTTCTCTCTAAACTCCATTGGCTGAACATTCCGGTCTAGATCTCCACCAGAATGGGAGATCAGCCAACCAGTACACACCAGACACTTACACTGTGAACAGTTAAATCTAGTGTAGGCAAAAAAAAATTCATTATTCCCATCCTCTAAATCCATCAGTCTTCACAGCCAGATCACCTCAACCCCTGCTACCACTACTTGTCTTCTTGAGATTAAATATCATAGATCATAGTATGGTTTGGGTTGGAAGGGACCTTAAACCTCATCTTGTTCCAACCCCCTGCCATGGGGGAAGTAGAGAGTCTTTAGTGTCCCTTCCAACCCAAACCATTCCATGATTCTATGATATGATGTCAGAAATCTGAAAAGATTTTTTATGACCATAAAAAATCAGAGGAACGGCACAAATGTCTACCATTAAAATAAGTTCTAAGATAGTGAAAGACTTTTAGAAGAGCTATAACAACTGATATCTACAGGGGAATTGGGTCCAGCCTCTACTAACTTGGGGTGAAAGGGAGTTTACTTTAGGAATAAATTCCCCTACAGCTCCTCAGTGTAGAGTTGGGTGCTCCACTTGCTTGTGATGTTACTTATTCTATGTCAATAATCAAGACCGGGGTTCACAGCCTGGCACAGGTCAGATAGAAGCAGTTTTTCCCGTTTCCTCTGTTTTAAATCTTCAAGCTCACACTTCTCTCTGAAGCTTTTCCACTGAGTCCTAATTCATCAAATCTGTAAACCTGTGTCCAACCTGAAGTACAGGATAGTCCCCAAGAAGGGATCAGAAGTGCTGGGTTCGCTCAAAATCCAAACTCAAAGCTCACACAAAGCATGAAACAGGAAATCTTCAAAGGAGCTGCCAGTGAGCCCAAAACCTGCTGAATTTTGCACAACTTTGTACAAAAAAACAGAGGCTCTTTTACACCTCTGGTACATCCCTGTTTGTGCGGCTGCTGTCTGAGATGTCCATCTGACCTGAATTCAGAAAACTCAATCCTCCATGACAAATGATTTTCCAACATTCATTGGTCATGAACAGATGATTCAGACCCTTAAATTTATAGCAGCAAATATTGTGCGTTACCTGAGCCAGGGTCGCTTCATGTTTGTTTCATTCAACATTTCTCCCTTTTCAATACATTTTAGAAGATCTTACTGCAGGGAAGTTACATTGATAATTTCACCCATGAGTCGGCTGTTGAAGTTATATTAACTTCAAATAACTTCAAATATATTGATACTAGCAGATAAAAGTAGTGCCAGAGAACAGGTGTTGGCTAGCTGTGCTTCTCTTCATCTACAGAATTTCTGGTGCTTTTTCTATGTGGTCTAACTAGCCCTAACCCAAGCTATTCCTGGGCACAGTGGTACCTATATATCACCAATATATGTGAAAGTTTAGAATTCTTGGAAGCACCAGCCCTTATTACAGCCCAGTCAGGTGCCTTGCCTGTGCTATAAATTTAGATTTAGGGAAGGCCTGTCTTGCTAGGGCTGGATCCCAAACCTCATGGGTTCAGTGTTGGAGTAGCTCAGATTTCTAAGCATTACATAAGTTTGAGCTCAAGAAGAGGTGCTACATTGTAGGGCTGCCCAACCTCCCCTTCAGCTCTTCTTTAAGCTGGAAAGGTTGGAAGAGTTTTTAAAAATCATCTCGTTCCAACCTCTCTGCCATGGGCAGTGACACCTTCTACCAGACCAGACTGCTCAAAGCCCCATCCATCCTGACTCTGAACACTTTGAACACAAATAATCCCGTGTGTTGTTTCTGGTCTGAAAGTCACCACTTGACCTACCCCATCCCCAGTTTCTGAGGAAAAATTCATCATTAAGTCATAGAGTAAACAAGAAAACCCTGAAAAAATCCATTTCCATTACTAAGTGCTGAGACTTTTTGTCCAGACACAGAAACATCTCTCCATTGTCCTCTAAAGGCTGATCTGTACAAAGCATTGTTGAGTTTACTACAAAAGAGAGCAAAGTCAGCATATCAGTACTAGAAAAGAACCTGAAATTTTCCATAGCTTTAATGAGAGGAATTTTTTTTTCCCACCCTTTACTTCCAAAGTGGAGAGAGCATAAGGATCATGAGGAGAATAAAGAGTGAGAGCAAGAGCAAAAGAAAGAGAAAGGAAAGAGAAAAGGAAAATACTTATATAAAACTAAATTTCTTTTAAAATACCTTCTATTTCTGATAATTCAGAGGTTTTTTCCCCCAGAATCCCAGAAAGTCGTGTGAGGCTTCTGTACACATGTGCATGCACCTGAGTATGGACGAGGGAAAAGCTGGGGAGTTCATTTTTCATGAAACAAACCAGTTTCAAATCCTACAAGTGTCAGTAAAACTGAGGCTTCATCTCTGTTTTTTTCAGGGCCTTTCAGGTTATATAAATCTCTCTTCAGCATTGTAAGTTGGTTGGGTTTGGATTCAGATCAGGTAAAATAGTCTTGGAACTCAGAGGCAGTTCTCAATTATACAAGATGATGGGAAGGAAAAGGGAGATTGCAATATTTAGAGATAGCAAAAAGCTGGATGTAAGCAAAACATATGTAAGACAATGAGAATAATTCACTTTAGAAAAGCCCAGAAATAGTAAACCAGGGCAATCACGACCTGTAGCAGGTGAAGACAAGTCTGCCTGGAGACACAAGAGCTCTGAGACACACAGTCAGAGATTTTATGGCACAGGTAGTTGTGATGGGAGATGGCAAAGCCTTGGATGACCCCCAAAAACATGAATCTGTCTCTAAAGCAGCAGAGCTTAATGGTGACATTGCAGCCAACAGATTCTTCTGCTGGTTCTGGAGCAATGTTAACCAACACAACCATCAAACCCCATGCTTTTCCTGTTAGGGCTGTGCAGGTAGATCTGAGGCATGTCAGTATGGGAAACATCCATAATTCCATATCACTCATCTCTGTAGTATTTTTGTACTACGCGCACATTTATGGCATCCAGCCCTCTCCAGAGCAGAGAACCAGACCAGATGAACCAATTGTTCTCAGTTGTAGAGATCTCTGCTGTGCAGAAGGGAAGTGTTTCTGTCACGTTTCAGAGATGGAATGAAGAGAGGAAGAAATTAAGACACCCCAGAAGACACACAAAAATTAATCTAATAAACTGTGTGACTTTGGACCTGGACATTGGACCACAGATGTCTGTAATGCTTGGCTGCTTCTGAGGTTCCTTGAATGAATTTGGCCAAGACCACCTCTTTCTGACCCAAACAATTCTCAGGCACTGGTCAACTTTATCTCAGTCGGAAACTTAGGTGTGGCCACTACTTTCAGGTAAAAATGCTTGCCTGATGGAGATGAGGCCAGGCTGTGCCATTTCACTCATGACCTGAAGAATCTGTGTATTCTTACTTTGCTAATGCAGCTAAAGGTGACCAAAGCCATTCCCCAGCTTCAGTTTAAGGACCTTAGAGTGATTCACCTGTCTGGTGAATGTGGAGATCTAGGGTCATTTTGGGTGTAAAGGGGCATCCTGTTTCACGTGCATCTGCCACTCAGATCAGCATTTAGGGTATCCCTCCAATTGATTTGGATCAAATATCCAAATCAATAAGACAGTAATTTTTAAAAAAAAATATTTTAGATAATATTTCTCTCCTGTTGAGTGGAGAGAGCACATGCCTTCTTCTCTCTTACATTCCACTGTCATATCTGAGATTCAGCCAGGAAACTGAAAGTCAGACTGATGTGTCTTCATGTCTTTGTCTTCTTAACCTGCCCTTGCATCAGAACAGCTTTGTTGTTTTGGGTTTTTTTTAATTTTTAGCAGAATTCTTTTTTTGGTTCCCCAAAATCTCATGTAAACTAGAGTTACCAGAACACCCACCAAAAATGACCCACATTCTGTTCTAGAAAACCAAAAATGTAACACAAAAACCTTCCAAAGTGAAGGCTTTCCGTGATTATACTCACAAGATCTGTGTCTGTGTCTTGGCTTATGCATACAGACTCCCTGACCTCATCAACCACCCTCCTAGCCTCAGTTTCTTCACCTGTAAAATTGGGTATAGACACATCTTCTACATTTGCTTTTGGAACACTTGTGTCTCTAAGAATCTGTGGCGTTTGGAAATTTCAGATATCCTGCTAATGCCACCCATCATATAGGGAAAGGAGGATATCCACAGATTCCTGCCGTTCTATTTGATCCTTTAACTTCAAGGCTACATTTCATCAAGATGCAAAATCACACCCAGATCTTCTATTTTATATATAAAAGATAAAGACAGCAAAACGGCAAAGGGAAAACTACTTTCTTGTAAGTGACACTTCTTTCACTGCAGAAACCTCATAAAAACAGACACACAAAAAATAATAGGTTCAGAATACTAAAGTTAGGTAATGAAAGCAATCAGCATCCTCATGGATTATTCTGTGTTCTGTCGAGCCATCCAGCTGATATGAAACACCCTTCCTGTGAAACTGTTTGAGACAAGAGTTTTGTCGCTTAGCTCCTTGCTGAGCCTGGAGCTGTCAAGCTCCTGCCAGTGCCTGGCATCATGCTGACGAGGTGACACGAAAAGTGACAGACAAGAAACCAGAGTCTCAGACTTTGGGAGCAGTGAGAAAGTAACATCCTGCTTTCCGAAGGGGAAAAGGGAGCAATGAAATGGGTTTTGAAGCTCGGCGTGTTTTTAAAATTGTAACAAGAAGCCAAGCCCAAAGACTTACTTTTGGGTTGCCTTCAAAGATGTGCTCGCCCCCTCTTATATATTGTTCTCTCTTTTTTTTTTACACTTCTTTGCTTATCAGGAGGTAGAGCAGCTTCTGGCATAATTCCAGTCATCTCAGTTCACAGCAGCAGCCTCCTGTTTGGATGCAGGGACTGGATGAAGCCTGGTGCACAATGAGGTGAAACACCTCTGGTGCCCTCTAGAGTTCCCTGATTTCCAGGAGCTCTCTCAATCTTTGGATTTAGTTAACTGAGAGGGACAACACTGGTGCCTAGCGCTGAGGCACTAGGGAGCAACAAATTGTTTCATTCTTTTTTCTTTTTTTTTTGAATTTTATTTTTTTTCCTTTGAATTTTATTTTTATTTTTTTCTTTGTCTCTTTATTTACCATAAGTGTTAGAGTGCCTTCCTCTGGGATCTTTCCCTCACTTCCTTTCCAAGGGATTCTTTCTTTGATTTTTCCATAGTAAAGTCTCAATCACCTTGTCCTGCTCTGCTGATGAACAAAATCCTTTTAATTTCTAATATTGTTAAAGGTTTTTATCCCGGGTTGTATGATACCATATTCCCTTAAAGTCACAATCTATGGAGTCAAGAAAAGAGATTTTCATCTGTTTTCTTTTCTTTATCTGCTTCATTAACAACTAAGTTCCATAATCATGGGAAAAAAAATACATTCATCAAAGAAGGGAAAAAATCTTGTGGGGTGCTTAGATTTTTAACACAGCACTTAAGAATTCTTAAAGCATTTAAGGCACTCTCATGTTTCCCAAAGGAGGAAGGAATGCCCTCCCCTCATTTCCAAATTAAAAAGCTACAAAATTTATTGCATGTTGTCATGAGCATGTTTATAAATGTTAATTCTTGGTCTTTCTCATTTGAGGAGGGCAGTGGGGCTTCTCAGCTACATTTCCTCACTGGAAAAAGTTTATGGATGGTAGTAAATTGAATGAACCTCATCCATTTCTTTGCCTTCCTATAAAGTCAAGATGAATCACCAAATGGTTTAATCTTTGGTCTATTGCTCAGAAACACTCCACAGTTTTTGAATGTTTCAGGTCTGTTGCCTGGGCAATTCTTCTTAGTGTGGAAATGAGTACCAAAGTCTAAAATATACAGATCTGAAATAGATTATCTTGGAAATTTGGGGCATCAGCTCTAACACTCTCCTCCTACTTTCTCCATGGCTTTTACACATGGTAAAAGGAGGTCCATCTGCTTAGGAGGGCACGTCCTTAATACACTATGAACAGAAGGAAAACATGAGGGCCTACTTTGAAGGCAACTTCTGTGCTGTTTGCTACTCTGATCCTATAGACTACTTATCCCTGTAATATCCACTGCCCACATTCCCACATTTATCTTGACTATCAGTCTAACTTGTGTCATGGTTAGACCTTCTGAGCTCCTGAAGTAAAGTTACCACCATTTAATTTTCTAGGCAACCTTCACAGGACAGACCTTGAAATCAAAAGAAGCACCTCAAAGTCAATATTGTCATCTCTATATTCAGATGTTACTTCTGTCAGTGAAGAGATACAAACGTTTTACCATTTCCTTTACAGCCATTAAACGTCATCTCAGATCTTACCATCTGTCATCAGCTATGTGCTGTTGAATTTGGATAACCAGGGAGTTTTCACATTTGAAGTTCTGAGAAAATCTGACCAATAAGTTCAAGCTTGCTTTGTCTTCATTATAATTTTTTTTAAATGGCTTATTTCTTTTAAATGAGGGTGTAAACATTCAGGGCAGATGGCCTTTTCTCCCCCACCCCCACTGAGAGGGAAGCTGTTTCTTTTGCTTCATGTCGGAGCTTCACCAGCCTGGGGTATGGAGGAGTCCTTGAGGTGGTTGCCAAACGAGACTCCAAGCCTTCAGGCACGCTTGGATCTTTTCACTTTTAAGTAAGGCCATCATTAAAACATGAGCAGACATAATTGCATCATAGCACTGGCCAGAATTACAGGCAGGTCTGGATGTCCTTAAGCACCAGGATCTGTAATATGTTGGCCTGATGCTCACTGCCTTTTTTCTGCAGCTCTCCGACACCAGAATCAGAGATTTCAGCCTTGCCTCTCAGAACAATAAAGTTGGTTTATAGGAGCTGTAGCGGGATTCACTACAAAGCTGAGAATACCCAGAAGACTCCGTTGTGAAACCACCATGTTTAATTTTAGGCTTATAAACCCAAACGAAAGTATGATAATGAAAGCAACTCCTTTCATAGGTACGGAGCATACCAAAAATGAACCAATTTCAGCGTGAGTGCAATTAGCCTGGAAAATCAGGCAGATAAATTTGACTTTCAGGAAACACATTTGAATGCTTTGCCATTAATCTTCTGTCTGTCATGTCTGATTTAAATGTAAAATCAGATTTTCTCCCAAACTTGAAACTTACTTTCATCAGCAAAGGGAAATTATCCAACTTTCTTGGATTTTTCAAAGACTTTAGCTTGCAGAGAAGTAAAGACCACCAAAATTAGAGCAAGGGGAATTACTGATAGAAATGTAAGATAAAGTAGAAGATAATATCTCTCGGCCTTTTTATGCTCATTACCTAAAGTGAGCCTAATAAAATACACCCTCACAGGAGCTTGGCAAGAAGGGCTGGTTAGAAATTTTCTATGAAATGGTTTCTCTTAATAAGCTTCACCGGAAAATTAATAGGCTCTGCATATCCCCATCTGTGGAGAAGAGTTTATTCATCAGGAACTGAAAGTAGAGTTACCATGAGACTCTGCAGCATCATTTCACTCAAAAGGGTTGGCTTTTTAATAAGAAACACAAGGCTGTGTTGGTGAGAGCTGCCATATTTAATGATTACTGGTAACTAAGAGGCTAAACTGTAAAACATAGATTCCTTACTCACTCCAAAAAATTATTTCCTATAAGCATTAGTTTTTAAACCAGAAGATTGGATATTAGGAAAAACTTAACTGAAAGGGTAGTCAGGAACAGGCTGTCCAGAGAAGTGGTGGGTTCACCATCCCTGAAAGTGTTCAAAAAATACGTGGATGTGGCTTTTGGGGCCATGGTTTGCTGGTGGGCTTGGCAGGGCAGGGTTAGTGGTTGGACTTGAGGATTTTGGTGGTATTTTCCAATCTAAATGATTCTATGATTATATGGTTTGCAGCTACTGGAAATGAACAAATGAATGCAGATATTGCCAGCTTCTAAAATACATAAACTATTTTCTTTTCAAGACCATAAGTATTTTTATGTGTCTCAGTATAGCCAGTTCCCCAAATCAGGAGCCAGAAGATCACACAAGCAGAGTAAAAATCACGCAATAATATAACTAGTAATGAAACCTTTAATTTCCTTTTTCTTGCTTATTGTTATTGTAAACTCCATCACATTTACATTTCTCTGGACTTCTGAAGACCAGAAATTACGATAAAATGCAACACAAAATCATTAAATCACCTGACTACTAAAGTGACATGAAAGGGTTTGAAATACTCATACATATGGTACTGCTAGTTTAGTTTTTACTATTTAAAACATGAATTACAATAATATTCTGCTGCTGCTGATTTTTGTATTTCTGGTATGCCAGGTGCTCCTAAAAAGAAAATAAAATTAAACTGATGTATGTTTACCTCTTTTTAATGCTAAATTATAAAGATACAGATATTGCTACCAGTCCAAACTTCAAGATTCCAAACTTTATGTGGTATTACTAATTGATGTCTGCAAAATATTGCTTGTAAATATTTAATTATCATTTTCCTCACATTACTAACTGGGGATAAAGATAAGTTCCTGCTTTGAAAAGTGCCTGGAGACTGATGGATAAACATTCTAATTGCGAGTTATTTGTTAATAGCCTTTTGGAGACCTTTTATAGAAGGCTATGCCAATCCCAATCTGAAATGGAGACATATTTCCAAATTGAGCACTCATTTTGGTTAGAATTCACTTATTTTTGGTGTCTTCCCTAAGATACCAGCTTTTCTATTGAATAGATTTCCCATGTCTAGCAGACAGAAAGTTGACCCAAAAAAATATCCTGAAGCCTTTCCCATGTGGGTTTTTTTGATACTTAAAACATCCTATCAATTGTCCATGTCCTGCAAAACCTCTTTCCCCTCAGTGCCTACATTTTCACTTTTTTCTAAAAGACCTGGAAAGACTGAGAGGCCAAAGTGCAGAGGAGACAGGTCACTGAAGGGAAATGTTCCTATTTCTGACCCTCCATGGGTCTCGGCATCAGATCAGGATTTACTGATGTGATGCCCAAGACCCCTGGAGAGTAACTGTAGGGGCAAACTCTGAACTAGCAGGGGATGGGAAACAGTTATTTTTCCTTGTCAGAATCACTGTAATGTGGTTTTCTTTTCCCCTCACCCAAACTAATATAATGTATTGATTTCTAAAAAAAAGGCCAACAAACATAAAAATTAGCTTCTGTTCCTCTTGTCTTCTTTCTTCCCTGAACAGGATTAAAATATCTGAAATCACCTTTGAAAACTTCAATGACATTTCAACCTTTGAAATAATTTCTAATTTACATTTCTAAATGAAAACTGAAAATCTGGAGGATTTGGGCAGGGGTTTTTGTTTTCACATGCCACTTATCAAAATGAATCAGTGTAACAAGGAGAACAGCTTTGTTGCCTGTAATAACTTTAGTTTCTTTGGCCCTTACATGATCATCTTATACTGTACACAAAATATTTAGGCAAACGGCACTGAAGTCAGTTGCCTAAAAGCTGGTCTCTAGTGCCAGGTCCCATATCCTATGGTAGTTGGGCCATCCTGCAGTCCTGTGTCCAGCTCTGGGGTCCCCAGCACAGGAAAGACATGGAGCTGTTGGAGCAAGTCCAGAGGATTCCATGAAGATTGTTGGCGGGCTGGAGCAGTTCTGTTACAAGGAAAGGCTGAGAGGATTGGGATTGTTCACTCTGGAGAAGAAAACGCTATGGGAAGACCTTAGAGCCCCTTCCAGTGCCTAAAGGGGCTCCAAGAGAGCTGGAGATGGACTTGGGACAAGGGATGGAGGGACAGGACACAGGGATTGGCTTCCCACTGACAGAGGGCAGAGTTAGATGAGATATTGGGAAGAAATTATTCCCTGTGAGGGTGGTGAGGCCCCAGCACAGGGTGCCCAGAGAAGCTGTGGCTGCCCCTGGATCCCTGGAACTGTCCAAGGCCAGGTTGGATGAGACTTGGAGCAACCTGGGATAGAGGGAGGTGTCCCTGTCCATGGCAGGGGGGGGGAATGAGAAGATCTTTAAGGTTCCTTCCAACCCAAATCATTCTGGGATTCTATGATCCTCACAGAGATGGTATCCAAAAGATGGGACCTGTGGGAATCTTACACACTTTTGGATCTGCAGGTGGCAGCCAGGAGCAAGGACAAAAAAAATTCAATGTTGGAAAAACTCCCTTATTTAGATGAAAGGTGCAACAGAGCAAATCTATACCAGGAAATTCAACACTACCAGGGCAACATTGTTGGAACTGGGTTATTTTTGCCAATAATTGGTTAGGATTGTCCATTAATTCAGCCTGGCTAAACCAGTCCTGTGTGAAATATTTTCTGCTCATCTCTTGAGCTTGGGGCATTGGCCAAGGGTATTGGCCAGGGTCTATTCCCAACAGGCACTTCAGATCTCAGCCTGTTGGATGGTCCAGGAGTTTAACAGCATGGATATGGCCAAACCATGCCAATTGTAACGAGGGTTGGAGATGGTATCCTGGGCTTTGCTGAATTTCCTAGTACAAATGCGGTCATACCTTCATGCAGAATAACCAGGTCATGTTCAAGAGCTATAAAATCATAGAACCATTACGGTTGGAAAAGACCTTCAAGATCATCAAGTCAACCAAGTATGATCTAGAATTGTGAACAAAGCACATGGAATTCCTTTTATTTACCTGAGAAGGGGGAGCCAGACTTTATGACACTGGAAAATTAGCAATGCTGGAGAGCCGAGGGCATGGATTCTGTCTTGGCTTCTCTGAAGTCAGCAGCCCTGTGTCAGTCTGCACTTGCTGAGGGTCTGTTCCATGGTGTTTCAGAGCTGAGGCTCCACCAAGAACAACCTTTGAAGCTGTATTCAGTCTGCTCTTTGGGTCTATTCCTTTCTTTTCTGTTTCTCCCACAGGTAATAAATAGTTTAGGGAGCAAATCTTGAATTTCACTACAGTAAAATGAGTGTAACTGTAAACTCCTCAGTGTTTGTGAGCACATTGATATTTATATGTGTGTGTGTATTTCTTTCCCTCTTTTTTTCTGTCTCCTTCCCATTTGTAGTTTGATCACTCACGGTTTTGGAACTCCTGCAATATGTGCTGCTCTAAGCACTTTCCAAACTGTTCTCAGTGAAATGCTGAACTACTTGGAAAAGCACACATCGCACAAAAACGGAGGAGCGGCGGAATCCGGCCAAGGACACGCCAACTCGGAGAAAGCCCCCCTGCGGAAAACTTCAGAGGCTGCTGTGAAAGAGGGCAAAACAGAAAAGACAGACTAGCTACATCAAACACAATCTATTTCGAGAGAGTCTTGCTGCTGATATTTTTTTTAAATATATATATCATTGAGGGCAATTTATCTCCAGTGGACCAAATCCAAAAAAGAGAAAGGGGGGAAAAAAGAGAAAAAAAGTAAAAAGAAAAAAAAAGAAAATAAAAGAGAAAGATTAAAACAGAGAGAAAGAGAGAGCGTGAGAGAGGAAAGTATTCAATCCTAAGAACAGCAGTGTACAGTAATTGTGTGATGAAATTGTCACTTTTTTAAAATTTATGTTGCTCTAAACCGCTTTTTTGTGCACGTAGTATTTGATTGTTCTGAATGATACACTAACACTGTTTTTTATAAGCACTTCTGGACTTGGCTGAGGTGGCACATGAAATTTGAAGCACTTTCTTCTCCAGCAGCAGAGTTAGGGTCAGTGCATCGGTTGTGGGACACGCATTTCCAGCATCCTGACTTTGCTTGCATGCTGGATAGATTGAAAGAAGGGCTTCCTCTGGTCCATCGGAAATGCCTGATCTACTCACCTTTGGGAAAACAATATGGAAATCTGGCAAAAGAGGAATTCTTGGGTCATGGGACAAATGACCTGTTGTACATGGGAATGTACAATAAAGCTGCACTGGAATGAGGCCAGAACCTGTTGGGAATCTGTCCTGACCATTCAAGCAGCAGCCATGGTGTCTCTTGTGAAAGGAGAATGGCAGACTAAAACGAAAACAAACCTTGATAGTCTCAGTAAGAGCCCTGATCCCTCTATGAACTTCAGTTTAAATGACAGCACGGGCTTCTGTCCTCTATTTTCTCAGCCCCTGGTCCCACAGCACTCTGCCACACCTGGGTCTCTGTTCAACACGATCAATGCAGGCAATTGGAGTCACCTGTTGTGTTGCCTTGATTTTTATGATGCTTTCTTTTCTTCAACAGCTTGTTTCCACAGCTTTATTGTGTTTATAAATCCAGCTGAGGTGCAGAGGTCTAACAGAATCCACTCACCAGAAATAAAATAAAAACAAAATGACAAATAAGACAAATTGGCTTAGTCCACAGCAGCTATGTGGTAATAACCTTGCTAATGTACTTTTGAAATATTACTTTACCACCTACCACACATCCTCACACAGAAAACATGGGAGGCATAGATTGAGCTCAAGCCTCTTTGAGTCAAGGGATTTTTCCGGTCACATTCTAACTCTTTCTTCAACAAGAACTTTATTTCATTCCTTTTCTCGTTTCTCTGATATCAACTTTATTGAGGAAGTTAGGAATGAATGGTGTTACTGGGAGGGCTTGATGTTGTCCATCTAAACTCTTTAAGATCAGCAGAACCAGACCTTCTCTTCCAAGGGACAATTCAACTCTTTCTGTGGTAGGAACTAATATAGTTGTCCATGTGTAAATGTTTAGAGCCATTTGAGATGTTTTAGGTGTCTAAGACAGCTACAGAGTTTTGACAGTTATGACATGAAACCTTTAGGAGAACCGGGCTCACCTGGAGGAGGAGCTGGAGGATCCCTGAGACAGCATTAGATAACTGTGGGTGACAAAAGCTGTCACACAAATTTTAGCTTTCTGGAAGTTGTTAACATGTATTACACCTTGGATGACCAGTTTAGACTAAACCTAGGGACTGTGACAAATAGCTGAGGGTGTTTAGAGCCAGATGCAAGGAATCAAATTGAATTAACAAGATCACTCTCACCTTTCAAATCATGGAAGGCAGTAGAGTGGTGATGGTATGATGCTGTTCCTCTCAAGGTCAGTAAGGACACTGCCACCACCATGAGAAAACACTCTAGAAAATAAGGAGTCCCTGATTGTTTATTTAAAGAAACCTGGAAAAAAAAATCCTATGCTTTTGCCTAGATTTGTCCTTGCTCAGGGTAGGTGTATAACTCAGATACCTGCTTTAGTGCTATCCAGGCACCATCCTGCCTTGAGGGAAACAGGTGTCTCTCCATGGGACGCCATCTCCTTAACACACCAAGATCAGATAAGTGCCTCAAAAAATTAAACTTTATTGAATGAATTTAATGAATTTATACAGGTACTTCTGGAGAAATGAAGTGCTAAAATCAAATGAACAGTCCTCAGAGATGTCTTCAGCAGAAACATTGTGGAACTGTTCTAGGACATTAAATACTTGAGTGTGAAAGTAGGTAACCATGGAAGGAAACTCATTGTGCTTTTTCTATTGCCCAAACTGAGGGAGAGGAAAGGGAAAAATCAGAAGTTTGACGGTGTCAGATATGCAGATTTGCCACATCTGTAAAACATGTGCTTTAAAACAATTTAATTTGAACCTCTATTTCAAGATGCGGATAAATTTAAATTACATTTTGATGGGGTAAAAATATAAGCAAAAGGTTTTAAAAATCCTTTTCAGTTTTCTCCACTAAAATATCAACTTTTTGGAGAAGGAGGCAGATAAATCTGTGAAACTCATGTGAAAGTACCATTTTATTACCATCAAATTAAAATGTTTAATATTGGAAATAATATGTATACAGCCTTAAATGAAATATTTGCCTATTCAGGATAGTCCCGACAATAATTTATTTCAAGACCTGCGTCTTTTGCCATTACATAATCACTATGAGTGTCTGTTCTGCAGGCAACAAATTATTTTTGGCCTGGATTACCCTTTGATCTATTAATAAATCTGAGCACACTTCAAGCTCCAGGACTTCCAGTTTTTTGACTTAATGGCCCCTGTATATTTTTGTTAATGTTCAATACAGATCTGATTCAACGTGATTTAACTGCTATATGTTCTTACCTTTACAAAGTTTTTTCTATTTCCGTGCCAAACTTCCTGGTTTTTCCCTTAGTATATTAGCACATTTTAAAAGCAAAACTCTTTTTTAAATGTGGCTGCAAGTTTGTTGACATTGACAGTCTCTATTTTTTATTTTTAATTGCACTTAATAATTTTATTGAGCGAACAATAATTATCACTGCTTTTTCTGCTGAACTATCAAAGCAGTTTGGTGTCAAAATGCCTTTAGTTTTTGAAATTGGAACTTTCAGTGAGGTTTTGAGCAATGAATTCACTGATGTTCCTGTTAAAATCTCAGCCTAGGTTCTCATCCACTTACATTCCTGTGTTGTCCATGGGAACATGCCCATATTCCCATGTTGTGGTTTTGGGTGTTTTTATTATTTTCTTAGTTCTAGTCTCTGTGGAAACATTGTCAACTCAAAACACATTCATGACCTAGATTAGCCTGAAGGAAGTTCATGATTTGAAGTTCGTGGGTGCTCAGGGGTGTCAGATTCAAGTATATTTTTACCTCTTTGACTTGGAAATTTATGTGATCAGAAAAAGAAAAAAAAAAATCTTTCTTTAAGAGATTTTGGAAGTGTTTATTCAATGTCAAAACCATCAAAAGATAAGAAAAAAGAGTCCAAAGTTTCATGGACAGGATAATGAGTCATTATGATTATTGGACCCCAAAAATTGATTCATAACCCAAGTGTTGTCTGAGTAGCTGGATCCTGTTGTGCTTCAGCACATTGCTCATCTCTGTATGAGTTACACCTTTCCCACAGCCAATCTCAAAAGGTTTTAAGTAGGTCCCTGAACTTACTTCTTATCCTAAACCCTGGCACATTTGACTCACAAAGACCAGCTTCTGACTCTTGGATTTATTAGCAAGTTACTCATGGAGCAAACACACTGACTAACTACAAATTTATTTTTCTGGAGCAAGGTGTTACTCACTGTGAGAACAAACAGCTCTTGTGCTGACTAAGCTCAGAAGGTGAATCTGGCAGAGTAGGAGCAATATTCTCACCTCTGCCCCGAGATTTGGTTCTCTGTTCACAGAGCCCTCCTTTAGTACCATCACATGACAGACATGTAGAAAAGGGAGTTTTATCAGATGATGAGAACTGGAACAGAGTTCACGTGGCCTGTTAAGGGGAGTGAATGACAGACGAGCAGTGATGACCCTGCCACCTGCAACTGAAGACTTCCAAGAACTTTGTCCTTCATGCTGCCATCTTTAACCCTAACTCCTTCTAGGTGTCATTCTGTTGCCTTGGAGAACTGGCAGAAAGGGTGAATTTAGACCTTTCATTTGCTTCCTTTATAAAGATAAACTCCAAAGTTTGTTGGGAAAATACTTCGGCTCTCCAAATCAACATGGAATCTGCTCTTTGAAGGTTCTCTTTAACTTTTCCTAAAACCAGAAAAATCTGCTACAAAGCAGGCACAATGTATAGTCCTTCCAAATCCTGGACCTCTGTGTAAATATTTCCCAAGTTCATCTCTTCCTTTGGACGTGACTCAGTGGCACAGGCGCAGCTCACAATTTCGCAGCCAGGCTCAAGAAGGGCTGTTTATTGTCCTAAGAGCCAGTTTTAACTTTACAATCTCTAACTGCTATTCTTTATTTGTTTGTTTGTTTCCTAATACCAACAAGCAATTTTGGTCTTAGATGTCTTAGGTATCCAAAAGGGCTGCTGGTGAATTCCAAGGTCATTTGACTTTCATTTATCCTTTGGAGAAATAGTTCTTTATTTCTAAGGACAAGAAGAAACAGCATTTATAGAAGACACAAGCCTGCAACACGAGGAAGAATCAATAAATTATACAGGAACTGTATTTATAAAAGTATCCTTTGCCTCTGTCCTCATTACAGGTTTAACAAGAATTCACATACAGCTGAGTGGGGAATGAGGGAGGAAGATAAAGTCATTTTCCTTTGCCAGGTGAAGGTCATTTGGAGAGGTCTGATCTTTTTTATTGCTATTCTTTTCTTTACTTTGTACAATTAATTCTGTTCTGTACAGCAGCTGTTGTGATTGTATTTAAATGTGAGTGCGCACTTGGTCACCAACAAACAATGTCCTATTTATTGCTTTGGAGTTTTGGTTTGGTTATTTTCCTTCCACTTAATTTAATTTATAATTCAGTGGTGAAAAACATAATCTTTTATATTTCTATTTCCTATACAAGCTACCTGTTTTACATGAGTCTATGAAGATAATGACCACATTTGATCAAACATTTCACGGCAATAAAATCTATGTTGATTTAACCCTGATCTGTCTGGTGCTTCAAAATAATTTCCATCTCTGAATAAAGATTATCAAACTTGACCAAGAACGAGATCAATGACATTACAAGACCTGGAATTTTCATCCAACAGGTAAGACATACAAAGCAGAGAAATGACAATAATATTATTTCTATATTACAGCAAGGAAATCAGTTTTTACAGAGATTAAATTTGGGTTTTATCCCACCTAAATGTGGCTATTTTAAATAGTTATCTCATCTAGAATCTGTTAACCAGATTTAATGTTTGTGTGTAAAGAGAAAGATTTAATGGAAGGCAATTTGTATTGCCCTAAAACAGGAAATCAGACTGGTTGAGATGATTTAGATTAGATTAGGGGTAGATTAGATTAGGAAAAGTAACAGGAGTCCTCATGTCTACTAACTCATAATGGATACACCCTAGAAAAACTTGCTAACCCTTGACATTAAATATTTAGAGGCCCTCAGAGGTGCCTTTCCCATAACTGCGTGGAAAGATTGTGACAATGCTGGCAATCAAATCCTCATCTCCACAGTCTCAAACTAATTATTTAATCTTCTCCCTGAAAGTTTACGGCAGTTCATTTCCAAGTCCTACTTCAGCCAAGGCTCTGGGCTAACCGCCACTGATCCCACTTCAGATTTTGATTCCAATGTTGTAGCACAAATTTTGACTCTTCCTGGGCAGAAAAAACAAGAGTCTAAAAAAAAACCAAAAAGACTTTAGATGTAAGTGGCATTCTCTTTAAGGTATGACTTAAAGAAACTCCGGCTCAGAGTTTTAGCCAAACTTTCCAGACCAAATAGATCCAAATGTTTTTACTAAAAAAAAAAAAAAAAGGAAAAAAAAAGTTTTTAAAAGAAATTTTCCAGACACACAGTTTCAAAACTGTTTGGGAACCTGATGACATTCTGTGTTGTTTCAGTGCCTCTTGCAGAATTGACCTTCTGAGCAAGTCTAGACAACACACCTAGGGCAAAGCTGCAGTGGGAGAAAAGACTTTCAGGTAGAAAATGAAACGGGTTGGGAGGAATTTTCCACATATTTAAACTTATTTAATCCAACTATCACCTCTGTTACCTAACAAATGAACTCTCAGTAATTACTATTACCCCTGTAATCTTCTAGGAAATACATTTCCCCAGGTGTTACAGCGAATTCCTCTAATCAATTCTGTATGTGCTCTTCTCCAAGAGAGAAGAGCAGTTGGTATCCAAAATCAGAGGAAATGCAATTTTAAAAAATTCATCTGTATTTTAAACACAGTCACATGAGAGGCTGCCTTTCCTATCTCTCTTCACTTTGGTGTATTAATTTTTCCACTCACTCCACTAAAACAAAAAGAAGACAATTCCACTGAGATTTGCAGAGGTCCAGTGCCAAAATACAAGTCAATGTGCACAAGTAGCCTCTAAATTGTAGGCAGTGCAACATACAATAAGGTGAAAAGGGAAAAAAAATTATAGGAAAAAATAAATCCCTGTCAGATTTTATATGCAAACTGCATACAGAGAGCTTGGGCAATTTTATGTTCAAAGTAAGTGACCAGGCAAAAAAATTGATCAAATCTGTAAAATACTGAGTGTTCTGAACTCCAGGAATTAGCAGAGTTGTTCAAGTATGTCTGGTAATATTAATCTTTGTGTTCAACAGCAGAGCTCCCGCTTGTTATAAAGGCTGGAAAGTACAGTTTAGTTTTAGGCAGGCACCAAAAACCTAATCTAACAAAATCTAACCTCTTAACTCCTATTCAGGTTCACCTTCCCATAAAAAGACATGAATAAGAAATTAATGGGAACTTCAAGCCTTAATGGAAAGGGCATTTTGCTCTGGGCAGAGTTTATGTTGTGGTATTTTTTAATGGAAAGATATTTGAATTAGTGATATATAAATGCAGCTCCTGGAGCAACTCAAAACGTCAAGATTTGGAGGCTGGCCCTGTCTACCCTGTCTTCCCACTGCTTCCCTAGAAGGATCAGGGTCTTACAGCTTCACTGCATCTGTCAATCCCTTGTGTATATTTTGGATTCTTAAGGAAACCTGAAATGGTGCTGACCATCATCTCTCAGCAAGAATAAATGTATAGTGCAGTATATATATGTGCTCTCTACACGCACAGTAGTAACATTTTGGTTCTGAGGCCCCAAAGTAGGAACTGGGGTTGCTTAATCTGGAGAAAAGGAAGCTGAGGAAGAGCTTATTGGTCTCTACAGCTACCTGAAAGAAGGTTATGGTCAGGTGAGTGTCAGTCTCTTCTCGCAGGAAATAAGTGACAGGAAGAGAGGAAATGGCTTCCAGTTGCACCAGGTGAGATTTAGATTAGATATTTAGAAAACTTTCATCATGGAAAGTGCTGTAAAGCATTGGAACAGGCTGCCCAGGGAAGTGGGGAAAATAACATGTGGAAGTGGCACTTGAGGACATGGTTCTGAGTTGAACATGGTTGTGATGGTTGAACTTGATGATCTCAAAGCTCTTTTCCAACCTTAACCATTCTGTGATTCTGTGATATAAAGCGTTAGACTGGACGTGTGATGGCAGAAGGATGGTCCCATTATTGCTATCACCCAGAGCTATCTGGTTTTCACATGTGGACTTTTTTTTATTAATTAATGCATTTAACACAATTATTAATGAACCACTCTGGGACATCATTACGGTCAGATAAATTAAGGTATTAGCAAAGCACAGAACTTTTGCCAATTCACATGCAGTGTGAAGCCAGTAATAAAACCACACAGAAAATTAGGAATGGTCAGTAGTGAGAATGTTAGTGGAACTGGATGCTCTGTGAATAAACTGCTGGAAGTATGCCAAGATATCATCTCCTTATTGGTCAGATTTGGATCTGGGAAATGGGTGGGAAAACTTTCCCTTGGAAATTGCCTGTGATGTGAAAATAAAAATGAAAGATGAGCTAACAGATAAAAATCTTGCACAGTGAGCTAGGGACAAGTGTATGAGGAAAACAGGTTAAAAATGACGGGTTTTGAATCACATTAAAAGTTTGTTTCTCCCACTTTATTCCCATCAATTAAAACAGAAACTAGAAATGCTATATGACAAAACCACTTTTAAAAACTGCATTGGGGGAATGTGCTTGTGGTGGCACCAATTGTTTTGGGTAAATAAAAAATGTTTCATGCCTGATTAACGGCCAAGTACACTGTGGCAGCAGCAGAAGTTTTGTGGACCCACTCTTTTCATTTTGTAGCAAAATTAATAGGGAGGCATCACTGACCTTTGCTACTTTTCATTGCTACCATACAAATAGTTTTGAACTCCATTTATCTGCCTTTCACTGAACCCCTAACAAAAGCACAGTTTTGCACAGGTCTCCAATTTTAGACATAGAAGTCAGGTATCAATTTAGACTGGTTGGTTAGAGCAACTCCAGAAGCTAGAAGAAGCTTAGTTTGACTAAATACCTAATTCTTATATAGAATGGGGAAAAAAATAAAAACCAGACACTAAACTCACCTTCAGTTAAAATTAAATGAGAGAAACTTCTAATACCACTAGTTCAGCTCAGTGCTGAATTGGTGCCATTAAAGAAAGAGTTTCAGCAACCTTATCTGTTGTCCGTCCTGTCCTCCAGTTTTTCAGGTTCAATTAATCCACCAGACTGGACAGTGGTTCCAATTGCTGTCAGTTTGTTGGTGTTACAGCCTCTGCTCCAGATCCTACACTGTTATTAACCTGCTGAGCTGATTCAAGATTGTTGTCTTGAGAAGAAAAAAAAGAAATCAGAGCACCTCAAAAATGGTCACAGGTTAGACAAGCAAGAATGAGCATATGAAGAATATTCCTCATGGCAACCACCAGGCTCATAGAAAGACTGCACCAGTGGGAAACCAAGCAGTCACAGATGAAGTTTTGAATAATTTGGTCTATTAGTTGGTTGGTTTTTTGTGGTTTGGCTTTTTTCATTAGTGCTGCTAAAAAGATCTCTGGTCCCGAGGCCAACTGTCACAGCACGGCCACACCTGTACAATTAAACTTCAGCTGGAAACCAGACAGGAGATGGTCCCTAGACTGTGCTCTAAAGGTGTTTCCACCAGATAACCAAGGATGTAGTGAGTTCCCTGATGTGTGATGTCCTCTACGAGACACACAGGCAGCAGGACCAGAGGATCTATGTGCTCTTTCAGCTATTTCAATCAGCAAAACCAATATTTGGGGCAGTGAATATATTTCAGTCTTTATTTATTAGTATATTTCATCTCTGTTCATTTTTTTTTTTGTTAATTGCCTGCCAAAACTTAAGCTGCATCCTATTCATTACTCATTCAATTATGATAGAAAATGAATTTTGACTTTTCAGTCTCAGCTGCTGTTAGTAACTTCTGGGTAGCCTTTCTCAGGAGTCTGTAACCCCATCTTTCATAAGCAGCTCCTTGCCACTTACCTGCTTCTTTTGAGTAGTTGATTATGTTTCACTACATAAAACGTTCCTATCAGTCACTTCTGACACACAGATCATCTTGAACTTTGTGCAAAGTGCAGTAAAGACAGCCTGCCCTCAGGAAGGTCATTAAAAACATTCCATAAAATATCTGCACATAATTCAGATCAGACAAGCGTGCCACAGCAACTATCAACAAGGACCATGTGGGGAGAGCACCAAAGATGAAGCCAAAGCCAGAAGTAAAACACTCATCAGCTTTTGGAGTAAGGTACATTTTTCATTTCATAATGTTGAAATAAGTGTTACAGAATTATGATGTGGCTCTCCTGCAGCTCCTGTGTCATATCTGTCAGCCTCACATTTCCTGGAGTCTTTTCAGGATCGGAGGAAACCTCAGTTTTGAGAGGCTCATTCCCAGACTCCAATGTGAAAGGCTGCATCCACTGTAGCTGCTGAATGACCCCAGGATCAAAGTAAAAGTCCCACCTTGTAGACAAAATAAACAACCATATTATTCAAATGATAATGTGTGTCAATCAAGATGATCTGCTTAAAATAACAATAATGATAATAATAATAATAATAATAATAATATAGGCAGTCTGTTTATATTCAAAAATGCTAAAGCTTTTTTTTAATGTTAGTGGCACTCTAATAATTCTTGGGATGACAAACAAAAGTCTGATTCACTGAATAATATTTAAAAATTATTATATAAATTGTGTCAATTATTTACCATGGAGAACAATGGGCTTTCTTTTATCTCCTCTAAATACCAGTTCAAAAAGAACCTCCTAGTTTCCTTCTTTCACCTAGTTACAGAATACCCCAAAAGAGTGATAATTCCTTTTATTTTCCAATATCACACTACATCCTTGATTTCTGGTACTCAAGTACCTTGAGGCTATCTTAATGACCCTGTTCAGCCTTTACTTGAGTCAATAACAGAATCCCCATGGACTTCAATAGGGCCAGGATTAATTCCAGACAGCTCTGTTTATTAGCAATATTTTTCCCCTTATTCTATAGGACTTCTTGTATTCCTTAAAAATATGAAGCCTGAAAAGCAATACAACACGGCTTTTCGCCTTCAAAAGAGGTGGTTGCATCCAGACTGCACAACAGGAAAGATCTTTGATGTGTGCTACCCCTTTTTCCCCATGCTTGGGAGACTGTGAGTTTATCCAAGACAAAACTTTTCTGGGAGTTGTTCTCGCATTAGAAGAGTATGGGAGGTTGTTAGAGATGGCAGAGAAATGCTCAAGCTGTTTAGTATGTTACAATTCCTTCTCAACTCCCCAAAATTCCCATTCTCAAAAATGACAATGACAACACGATGGGATTCTCTTTAGCCCCTGAAACCCAGCTGGCTGTTCCCAAACATCTCCAGTCCTACTAAAAACCTGTCCTACAACCACAATGTGTGTCCACTACACAGCTGAACAGCACCCAGCCGGCTTCTGGGAGGAATACACACAAGTCCATACATAATTACTGATCTGATTCAGTGTGTATGATCTGTATATTTTAGAAGTGTGTATTATCCACAATGAGTTTTCATGAGGTTTTTTTTTTTCCTGCATTTCAGTTTCTGCTCTGCAGAGAATCTGTCAGATCATTATAAGCAGTTGTTCTGATTTCATATCCGTGTTGAGGGGACAGTGTGGCACAAGAAGTGGAGACATTTAAGGGTGTTTCAGGTGATTTTTGGTTTTCTTACATCTAACACATGGGTTTTTTCTATACTCCATCTGAAATCATGGAAAGCAGCTCTTTCTAGGTTTGTGAAATTTCAAGAATGAGAAAAAAGGGAGAGGAAGGATTTTAATGACAAGGATCAGCCCAGTGCAATAATGATATCAAACCAGAGCAGCAGGTCCAGTAACCTCTCACAGCAATTATTAACTAGTGCCTCGAAAGAAGAAAACAAATGCTATGGATAAAAACAAAGGAATAACTTCATCTGTGGTTGCACAATATCTTACAATATGCCAACTTGAAGAGCTTTTAAAGACATGATCAGCTGTCTGAAAAATAAATATTTCTTTTTATAACTCGGCGAAGCATAGAAGCTAATTTGTTGCTAAAATTTTCAAAATATGAACAAAAAAATCCACATAATTAGATACCTAACAGTCTGGCATCAGTTCTGTTCTCACTAATGAATTATCTGACTGAAGACTCAATTAATAAAAAAATTAAAGGAGGATAATGTAATTAACACTAATCAATATGGGTTTACAGAAAATAAATGCTGTCAAATGAACTTGTTTTTATTCCTTTTAATGAGATGACAAATTTGACCAAGTTCTAGAGCACATTTAACTTGCAACCACAAGGATGCCGACTACAAATATACAATCCATCAAAATGCTAAATGCCATAAATGGATATAAATCTATCTATTTGATCCACAAATAGATGAAGAAGAGAGAATAATGATTAAACATGTAAATTCCTAATAGAGTTTCAGGTTTCAGTTCCTGCCCTGCCAATAGTTTATATTCTTATTGATGAGAATAAATTATATCATTGATGATAATGTTTGTAATTTGACTGAGATATTGCAGAAAAACTGATTAAGGGGAAAAAGATACCATTGTTTGATTGTTCAACAAGCTGGATGTCAGTAAACAACTTATTAACAGATGAAAAATTAATTTGTATATATAAGAAGAAAATAATTTTTTTTTGTCTATGAGTTGGTGGAGTCTGCTCTGGAAGGCAGCAGCTCTGAAGGGGAATTTTTGGTTGTAGGGGATGATCCACCAAGCATGAGCTTGAACTTGAGGGCAGAAGGCCAAGCATGTCTTGTGTCTGGCTAAAAAATGGATATAATGTACTTATTCGTAAAGGTCATGTTGCATCTGTCACAGGTATGAAGCAACAGCACATGGAATATGAAGCTTATTTCTGGCACGTCCCTTTCATAAAGCTGTTGGCCAACTGAATAAAGTGATGTGGCATCCCTGGTGTCACCTGTTGCGGTGGGCCATGGTCCCCACCAAGGGACCCTGAAACTGGCTGGGCAAAAGGTCCAGTGGTTTGATTCTATTGAAATCACCGAGCCCTAAAATGGCCGCTCCTTCTTCCCCCTCAGGCAGTCTTGGCGGGAAAAACCGTTGCCTGAGGCGGGAAAGACGTGACACCCGGCCCTGGCCCCATGGCTGCCGCCTCTCCCTCCCCCGGTTACATCATTGCTTTCCCACTGGTTTGTGTGCCCCCTCTCCGCCCCCTTCACCCCCGGTTGGTTGTTCCCTCACAAACCCCACCTATGTAACACCCCCGCAGCTGTGGCTATTGGTTGTTCCCCGTTGGCACCGCCCTGAGCCAGGGGCTATAAAACCTCCTGTCAGGGGCTCTCAGGGAGGCTTTTGTGTTGCCTTTCCCCTTCGGTAAACCTGCTCCTGGTTCACCCTCAAGCCTCCCTCGCTGCCTCCTTCCCTCTTTGCGCCTTTACCGTCGGTGGCTGAGGCGAGCCCCTGCCGGATCTCGCCCGACCTCCCGCACACGGACAGCGCCTGTCCTGGCCGGTGACAGCAGCCAAGTGCCCGGCCTCCGACCTCAGGAGCTAGCTAAAGGGTCGGCACCGCGGCAGTCACCAAAACATTGTCTGAGTCTTTACAGAAAATAGCTGGGCTCCTGGTGGACACCCAGTTGGATGTGAACCAGCAATGAGTCCTTCACAAAGGTGGTAAAATGGTGTCCTGGGCTGCACTGGGGGTGGTGGAAGCAGCTGGGAGAGGATCACTCCCCTCTACTCAGCACTGGTGAGCTCACGGCCCTGTCCAGTTCAAGACTTCTCAGTGCCAGAGGGACATGGACAGACTGCAGAGAGACCAACAAAGCACCCCTGAGATGTTTAAGATTCTGCAGCATCTCTCATGGGGGAAGGCTGAGAAAGCTGTGACAGTTTAGCCTTGAGAAGAGAAGGCTCAAGGGGCATTTTATCCATGTATCTAAATCCCTGAAGGGGGGATGCAAAGAGAACAGAGCCAGCTCCTGTCAGTGGTGACCAGTGGAAGGACCAGAAGTCATGCGCACCCACTCATACACAGGAGGTTCCTCTGAACAGCAGGAAACACTTTTTTACTGTGAAGATGGCCGAGAACTGGCACAGGTTGCCCACAAAGGCTGTGGACTTCCCTCCCTGGAGCTATTAGAAGTCATCTAGACATGGTCCTGGGCACCAGGGCTGGGTGGCCCTGCTTGAGCAGGGGGGATGGGCCAGATGACCCCCCAGAGGTCTCTTCCAACTTCAACCATTCTGTGATTCCGTGAAGTATAAGATAATCTATCATGTAATGAAAGACAAAACAAGCTTAAGATATTCATCTTACCAGTAAGGTGATACAGGGAACTGCAAGAGTTAACAGATACACCCAATCAAAAAATTTTACTGGTCAAGGATTCAGCTTCAATAAAACCCCTCATGGAAAACTGATTTATATCTTTATCAGATGTAGTGATTAAGAAAGGAACAATTTATTAAGTTAGGCAAAGATTTTATGTCCATGGTCTTAAAAAGTAAAACCAAGGCAGTGTTATTGTTAGTGCTCCTGCAGGAGCACTGTGGCTCATCCAACAGTTGTTCCATGCAGATTTTCTGGCCGATGTTCTGCATGAGTTACATTAACTGAGCAATTGCAGCTTTTGTTTCCACAAAGCTGTGATCATCCCACGGTCCGTGGTCTATCTTGTGGCTATTTTCATGACTTGCACAAAATAGATTTGCTGCTCTACTTCAGACTAATTCCATATTCAGAGGATGCACAAATGGAAACCCCTAGGGAAAGAGAGAAGCTGACCAAACAGCAGCACCCTTCATTTGTACAAGAGATTCTACATGGCATAAGGAATTTTGACATAATAGGGAACTTTGCTGAATGTTCTTCTTGCTGCCGCAACATTGATCTTTTTTTTTTTTTTTTTTTTGGTCAGCCAGGCATCTTCCTAGTGCTCATACCTCTGGGATATGATCAAGAACTTTTTGATTAATTGTGTTCAAGGCTAGGTTGGACAGGGCTTGGGGCAACCTGCTCTGGTGGAAGGTGTTCCTGCCCATGGCAGGGGGTTGGAATGAGATGGTTTTTAAGGTCCCTCCCAACCCAAACAATTGTGGGATTCTGTGATTCTATGAATGATGATCCACAAGGAACAAGGTAAGTCAAAATGGAGCTTCAGTAAAGAAACTGGTGCGTATAAGGTTTTGAACACGGGAGCAATCCAAGTAGGGCTGGGAGAGGGAAGCATTCTCCTAAATTCCAGTCCCCCTCTCCACTACATTGATTAAGGTTCCTTCATTTATACCCCTTATGCTTTTAAGAGTATTTCTGGTTTATGTTTTCACTGAAGTTTTACAGATTCATCATTAGCTTAGAAACTACTCTAGTTTCAAGAGAGGCTTTACTGAAAAAAAAATAGACTGAAACAAGGTTGGTCATTCAGGGAACTCTGACACTGTTCTTGTGATTCCAACATGTGAAAACTCAGTTTAAAGCCCCTGGAAAAAAATTGGGCCCTGAAAACAACTTTTGATTACCTTGTCAGCAAAAAAATTGACCATGATGAACCTTAATAACAAAGACCAGTGTTGTCAAAATGAAGCAGCAATTTTGAGTGCCATTTATTTAAGGAGCACTGTCATTACATCTTTAGAAAAGTATTCTGAAACTCCTTAAGTAAACCTGTTTATCAAAGTGCAGATTTTCGTATTTTTTGCATTGTAAGGTCTCTTCTGGTAGCCAAATCAAATCATTAGATGTTCATTTCAAAACTAGGAGTGGGAGAAAAGCTAAAATTTGAATTTTCAAATTTCTCATTTTGATAGTGGAGAACAAAATGTTTAATTTCAGAACTGTTAAAAACAATTCATTTACACGTGCTCATTCTTATGCCTGTTAGGCAGGAAGCATTGGCTTTTATTGTGCTTCTGCATTTATAATATGAAAGCAATGATATACAATTACCTTAGGATTACAACTCTAAATTGCATGTTTATTTTAATATTAATATCATGTTCTAGCACTAGAATGAATAGTGCATGGAAAGCAGTGAGGATGCAGTTAATGTAAATCAAACAATTTTGTGCCTAATTTTTTAGGCTATATCTGAATTATTTGCCATGACTTAACTAGCACAGAGTAGTTTATATCCATGTTACTAAACTTTAAGGGACTGAAGGGACTCAAAATCAAGGTGGGCATAACCCTGGGAATAGGGTCTGGTCTTTCCTGTCCCCCAAACTGTGCCTGGAAGCTGCCTGAAATTTCTGATATGAGCCACAAACCATGTCAGGATCCTGTGAACGTCTGAGGAATAGGAAAATTGAGTAGCCAGAAATGTTCCTTGTCAGATATTTCTTAATAGGGAAGGGGAGGGGAAGGGGA
>VZTI01001558.1:689689-705203 GCA_013397865.1 Struthidea cinerea | reverse complement strand
TTTTTTTTTTTAATTCTATTTTATCTACTTGATGCTTCACTCAAACAGATCATTGTGCATGAAATAAGAGATATATTTATTTATAATGAGGGGGAAATATAAATACAATTTTTTGGTCTGCTGGAACTGCCTCTGATATACAAAAGAGTCTTTTCCTATAGAATCAATGGCAAAAAAAAATTCCTAATAATAGCAACGAAAGCAGGAGCCGGCCTCTAACTCTTTTATAACTGTTTCTGAGCCGCTCTCAAACTATTTGAAACCCCCTTTATGAGCTGCATAAAGTGCCTAACTAAAAATAATAGAGAAATAGGAATCCATTTCACTTTCCGATTCCCTGAAGTCAAGCCACTCAAAATAGTTTGTTTATACTGGAGACTATATACAAGGCATACGAAGCAATATGTATATCTAAAATCGACATGCCTTTTGGTTTTTAGCTGTTATAGAGCTTTTATTGTGGGGGTCTGGTCTGGCAGTAGGAAATGATCTGTAATAAAAACAGTGAAACACGGTTGTGTCTATTCCATGCACTGAGGTTATAAAATTGGCAATTGCCCAGTAGTTAGCACTTGGTAATATATTAGGATACCCGATCTTATTGTTTAGCAGCTCCAGACGACTTAAATATCCGCTCAACCCTAATGGTTTGATTCTCCAGATATGTTGCAAATAAACAGGGCTTTTATGACTTAACTGACATGTATTATAACTACCTAAATAGCTGGCATATGTGCATAATAGAAACTTATTATTTGCCGAATTGGTTTTGCAATTGATTGAGTGGAAACGGGAGATTGTGGAGCAGTATCTGCCCGAAGAGGGTGTGTAATCAATTAGTCTTCTCCTCTGAAACGTGCCCGCTGGAAACTGCCGGGGCTCTCCCACCAGCAAAAGCCCAATTTCAGCGTATATTTTCTATAAGGAAACGCGTGTTGCCGCGGATCCGAGAGGAAGCAGCAGTAGCAGCTGTCAGCTCTTATTAACTCCTGCATAAAACATACCTTAAGTATGGTTTGTTATCAATTACTTGCAGAAATGAAACAACTGGGAAAATGCAGCGAGGCTCCCTATAAATTAAAGTGATTGGGTGATTGATTAGAGCACCTGCTGTAAATCATAACAGTTACACACAATTATGAGAGAGCTATTTAAGTTCATTTGTAAACAAAATTCATGTCACGGGGGAATTGCTCTCAGTTTTAGTTCAACCAATTTTGTTGTTTATTTCTGAGTGTGTCTGGTTGCTATTATAGGAATTTGTTTGTTATAATCCCCTTGGTTACTCTTAAAATAACCTCACTGGTTTCTCAGAGAAAAGAAATACTTTGTTTTATCTTGGAGAGAACACCGTGGTTTTATTTTGTTTAGTTTCACTTTATCATTCTCTTTTTACTTTTCCCTATAACTACTTTTAAATTCGTGTTGCAGTAACTAAATCAGTTTTATTTAGGGGCAGGAGAGTTCCTACTAATTCACGGACAGCACAGTATGATCAGAGTGGAGAACACCACGGTTAGACCAGATATTTTTTCCTGGTGTTCATTTTTCTGAAGGAAAAGACTCATTTTATTTCATAAACCAGACTTAATAAAAACACAAAGCAATAACAGAGCTGTCTTCTCATTGCTGTATCCTCCAGCCTTGATACTCATTTAAGACAGCAACTCCCTTTGTGTAGTGAATTTATTCCTGGCTCAGCTTAGCAATAATGGAAACATTAGCCAAAAAAAAGTAAATTTTCCTCTTTTTTTCCCCTCCAGAAAGGCGCTGTCCGTTGTACAAAAGGCATCGGGGGGCTCTGGGTGAGACACAGGCTCAAACCCGAAAGTTGCCAGGTGCTTGCCAATATGTATTTTATTTCCCAATGATCAAACCCTGCATAGAGGCTGTACTGTACCACCCTTCTCTCCATCCATCATTCATGGAGCAGTTTCCTAGAGGTTGGGGGAGCAGCACCCTTTAGGTTGCTGGAGGTAGCCAGAGATTCAAAACTCCCTTTCATTTTGCTGTTCTGTGCATGTCAGAGAGACTATGGTTATCCTGTTCTCCTTCGTGGCGTGATGGTTTCTCTCTCCCCTCCTCCCCTTTTCTTTCTCCAGTTCCGGTTCCTCCAAAATCTGTTACTTCTTTGATGATGAATAAAGATGGCTTCCTGGGTGGAATTTCAGTCAATACCGGAGAGGTGTTTTGCTCTGTACCTGGCCGCTTGTCTTTGCTTAGCTCAACTTCAAAGTATAAAGTAACTGTGGGAGAAGTTCAAAGACGCCTTTCCCCTCCAGAGTGTCTGAATGCGTCCCTCCTAGGAGGAGTACTTAGAAGGTAAGAGTCTGGGGCAAATGTGTGAGTGTGTCTGGGCCTCCATGCATGTACCAGAAATCCCTGGTCAAGAGTAAAGACGGTTTCAGATATGCATTGGTCCTATTGTCAGAGCCTGTGCGTGTGATGCTGGTGATAAGGTGAAAATATGCTGTGTTCAGACATTGGGATGAATGTATGGAGAGGAGAGAAAGATTTGGCCTTGTTTAGCCACAAATGAAGGAACTGAGATGGAAAGATTTTCCCCTTGTCCACGCACACACTTTCTATCTTTTCTCCTCCTCACACTTCTCTCAGAAAATAGACAAAATAAAATGCCATGATGGGCGTGTTTCAGGATGAACTGGAAGTATTTCAGGACCTGATGTATTTCTAGGGATTTCCTAGATAAACCCAAGAGGCTTCCCCTACATGGCAATAAAGATCAGGCAATTATGTCAATTATGACACGTGGTGTCACACAAGAAATTGGCAGGGATCTGATAGGCAAACTGTAAGGTGCGCAAGTACCTGACTAAAGAAAAGCCACCAACAGGTAGCTCTGAAAGTCAGAAACAGTGCTTCCCACAGAGAAAGTTGCTAGAGGAATTACTCACAGCTGCTCGTGAGGCCTTTGCTGCTTAACATCTGTGCGAATCACCCACTAATGTCCTGGTGGATTTTGCTGAAGACCTCAAAATAGTTGGCGTTCTTGGCACTGAAGAAAGTGGGGAGCAAGGAATAACCTA
Source organism: Struthidea cinerea (assembly GCA_013397865.1). Lineage (NCBI taxonomy): Eukaryota > Metazoa > Chordata > Aves > Passeriformes > Corcoracidae > Struthidea > Struthidea cinerea. Next base: position 702,156 of record VZTI01001558.1, on the reverse strand, counting down.
CAGGCCCGGTTGCCACTCCATCGTAACAAGTGGGAGACTGTGCTTTTATGTAGAAGCAGCAAGACTTTAAGCTCTGAGGCCATTAGCTGGAAAGTCTACCAGGGAGAAAGGGCTTTTTCTTCTTGGCAGTGCCTGAGGGACTCTGAATTGTCAGCCCGGCTTGTCTGTAAGAAAGGTGAGCTAAGGCTCTATCTCCAGTCACAACAGGGGAGAAGCCATGAGGCAACAGTATGAGGTGCCAGCTCACCCCCTCCGGCTGAGAGGGTACAAGATTTAATTTTCTGTGCGTGAGGTAGACTGGAATAAAAAGCACAACTTTTAGACAGGGACAAATGCATACAAACTGAAAATGAATAAACTTCAGATCATGTTTAAAAGTTACTAATCTTAGAGGAGGAAATATCTTGGCAACTCCTGTAGCAGCAATTGGGATGCGTTGGCTATAAGGAGCTTTAAAATGAAGTTGGTGTTTGGGGTTCCCCCCCTCGCCACCGCAAAAATTCTGTGATGACGTCAAGGGCTCTGGCTCCCTGTCTGGAGACGAGGGGAAAGTTCTGCTACATGCGATCAGTCACCCAAATATACACGTGAGAATTAGGGTCTCCTAAAATAGCTGCTGTTCCACGTGAATGTCTGTAATCATTGTTCAGCTGCCAGGGACAGCAGCAGAGATCCTTACTTACAGATGCTAACCTGCCTGCTCCTTCTGTACAACTACAAATGGAGCAGGGAGAACGTCTGAGAGATGCTCTGTAGAAAATATAATTACCAAGGTAAAGAAACATTATTATTGAACTTCAGCAGATTTCTGGAGGTGGCCCAAGCCGTAATCGTTGGCTGCTGCTGACTTCAGTTCCTATCTTGAATCTAAATTTTAAACAAGATTTTGGTTCAGAGCAGATGAAATATAGAAAGTTGCTCTCTTGCAATTCTGCCATCCAGCCCTATTTACTTCGATATTTAATAGTGGGAAGTCAGTGTGGCTTCTCTGTAGTTTCCTTTCTCTAAGTGTGATCGCTAAGTCTTAAACAAATTTTAAGTAAGGATTAAGAGAGAGTTGCAATTGACTCTGCTCTTAGGTGCCAAAACTCTCCCCGACTTCGCAGGTGGCAAGACTTCATCCCTGGGGGTTTACATATGTATGGGCGTTCGAACAATAGCTCTGAATTTCCCACGTTCAGCTCACTCATCCTTTTATTGCCCTTATCAGTAACCTCCGACAGATATTCCAATCTTCCCCCAGGCGATCCGTTCCCTCTTTATAACGCACCCTGCCTCAGGTGAGCTCTTCCTCTCAGCGTCGCCTCCTCGCACAGGAGCGCACTCACAGGCACGAGAAGGTTTAATAAATATTTCCCTCCTTTTCAATTTATCCACAGGCGCACACACACTCCCTTCGAACTTTTCAGATTTATTTGGTTTTTTATCCCCTCGTCCCATTCTGGCTCTTTCCTGGAATAACAGAGGGTTTACTCCTTCTCTACCTTCCTGCCCATCCCTTTACTCCACCTTAATACAAGCTGGTGTCATACCCATTTGCTCTCTAGATCAGAACCTTTCCATTAATTATTGTTGTTTGGCGTTATTTGATTTCCCTGGATAAAATCGGGAGAAAAATGGGTTCATCCCCGCTTCTACCCCTGGGAGAAATTAAGAAAATCTCAGCAAACCCGAGCAGAAATCCACACCCCCAGAGTCCTTAACGTCGAGTGAAAACCCTCCCAGGCTTCGCTGACTGCACAGACTAAACGTTTCTTCCAGGAACACTGCGGGGTTAATCACGATGTTAATTTCTTTGCAATTCTAGAGCCAAATCGAAAAACGGGGGGAGATCTTTGCGAGAAAGGCTAGAAAAAATCGGTTTGAATTTACCAGCCGGCAGGCGTAAGGCCGCAAATGTCACTTTACTCACCTCCCTGGTGGAAGGTAAGCCGAGGGTCGCAGCTCCCTTCACACCCCTGCCTGCTCTGAGCTCCTGACTGGCATTCACAAAGCAACAACAACAACAACAACAAAAAACCCAACCAAAAAACCCCACCAACTTTCGGGATCAGGTGGGAAAACCTTGCAGAGGTGAAAATCAGGGCGGGTTCGGAGGAACACCGGCACGGTTAAGGATCCCATTCCCAAAAATGAAGTCATTGGCTGGAGGGTCATTGATCCCTCTTGGTGGCAAGAGTGAGGGAGTGTGTCTGTGTGGATATAGGTGTATACATTTGTGTGCGTGTGTAATTCTGCAGGGCAGTCCCATTCCTCTTTGCTATTAATTTCCACCCTGTGATCTCCGACTCCAGGTCTGCTCCATCCTCCCGCTAATTCGCTCCTCCCGAGGTGATTTATGGCCTCTACAAGATGTTCAGTGAGGAGAAATAATAAATAATACAAAATTACTTTTTTTTTTTTTTTAATGTAAACAGAGCAATTTAAGAGTAGCAGAGCTCGGTTTCCCTTTAGGTGGCTGGAGCTGAACAAAGAGAGCAGCTACTCCTGAGGAAGGAGAGAGGGGAGACTGAAGTTTCAAGTCATTTCAAGTCAACTAATGTCATTTTGGTGGCCAGCGTGTTTCTTTGATTTGTTGTTACTGTTTCGACAAGGAAAATTCAGAGCCACTAATAAGTTTAGGGTTATGTGCGTGTTTATGCTAAGAGAAGTTGGATTTCCTCCAAAAAAAACCTAACTGGAATAGTATGGATGCAATTATGAATTATATGTATCTGCATTACACATACACACTGAGAGGCGTATAAATAATCCACTTATCTCTTCCGCGTATAAAGCGAGCATAAATATTTGTGCTAGATATTAACTTTTCAACTCTTTTGATTGAGTTATGTGAGCGACAAGACGTTGCTTCTTGCAGAGCTGAAGGAAGGCTGGCAAAAAGACGGGGGCTGAGGGGCGGGAGCTCCTCCTGGTACCCGCATGTGTGTGATGCCGAGAGTGCAAGGCTCAGTGTAGGTTACAGTATAGGGTCTCGCTATAGGAGGTGTGAAGCATTCCGGGGGGCACAAGAGCCCTTGAGTGCCCTGTTAGTGCAGCTTCACCCCCGCGGTGTATGTGGAACACCGTGCACTCTGTTCGCAGCAGCATCAGCCCCTCCCCGAAACTGGCGTGAGGTTCAAAAGCCGGTGGGGTTGTGTAGTGATGCTAAAATCTGTGTCAAGTGTGCAGTAAGGTGTGCATTTCCCTCCTCTCCCCTGATTCCCTTACAAATCAACAGTTTGCCTCCAGAGAGCTCCCTCCTTTTAGAAGAGGCTGCACCTGATGGAGTTTATTTCCTTTTTTTTTTTTTCCCTCCTGCCAGCAGCCGGGCTTTAGCGTAGCTGCTCCTGTATCACCAGGAACAGGAACGCTCCGGTCGGTTCCGGCCCGGGTTGCCCGAACGCTGCCTGGGAAGACCCTGCCCGGCTCGGGAACCGCCCCCTCCAGGCTCTGCCGGGTGCTCTCGCCATCATTAACCGGTTTGATGATTAGCGAGAAGCGTTGGAAAGCAGGAGATGATGTTGGAAAGCAACTCCTGATAGTTAAAAATAACGTGGTCCTGGAGTTATTAGACATACCTGCGTGTTGGAAATCTTCCCCCTCGTCCCTCGGGCGATGCTTTAAAGGGTTTAACGCTTTATTCTAGAGGGGCTGAGCTATAATCTGGTGGAATCCCTCTAGAGTCTGAGGGGTTTTTTCCCCCCTCCTCTTTTCCTCCTTTCCGCAGCTACTGTCTTCTTGTGGCATGAAGTACATCAGTAGGAGTTGGATGACACAAACCTCTGTAGGCAAGAAACCTGAAACCAGGCAGGCAGGAAAAGTGAATTAGAATTAGAGTTAGAATAATAATTATTTTTTTCACAGAAAAGGTTGCCATTAGTTGTTATCTTTCCACGCGGCAGACAGGAGTTCTTGTTGCATGATGGTCAGTTAAAATGCAGATTGTTAAATTGCCGTCGGTCTTAACGCAGTTATCTCCATAATTTTACAGATGTGGCGATAACTGTGATAATGATGCAAGTGCCCCATGTGTGGATAAAGTGTGTCTCTAACGTCCCACAAAGAATCAACACTAATATTAACAATATATCCACATCTGTAAAATTTTGGACAATGATCTGAGGTATTGAAATAGGAACGATTTCTCTGCTCTTAAGAGAAGTTTGGGTCTGTAGTGGGTCTTTAGTCTTTCAAGCTTTGACCAGTTCCCCCTCGCATTTTTCTTTGGCCCAGTTAAAGTTTTGTGTGTGTGGTGGGTGCGTGTGCGAACTCTTCCCTCCGGTCTGCGCAAGCAGCTGATGGGTACAGACCGACACGAGAGCAGTGTAGCAAAGACAAATCTCATCAGCTCAAAATCTGTCCCATCGACTTCTGTCCCCAAAATAGGGCTGGTGGGGGGAAAACACACAACTGGAGCCTGTCCCTGAGGTGGAAGGGATGCTATGGAGCCTGTCTCTGAGGTGGAAAGGATGATAACAGGTTTCCAAACGCCGCTCAAAGGAGCTGGTGTCTCCCAGGGGAGCGGTGGGCTCCGCCCGGTGTCCCGGCGGGTCCGAGCCAGCCCAGCCCGGGGCCGGCGGTGCCCGGAGGTGTTAATCCCCGTCTCGTTCCCTCCAGGTGAGGCCGTTCACTTAGCTCGGGATTTTGGGTACATCTGTGAAACGGAGTTCCCAGCCAAAGCTGTTTCTGAGTACCTGAACAGACAGCACACGGACCCCAGCGACCTCCACTCCAGGAAAAACATGCTGCTTGCTACAAAGTGAGTGCCAAGTTAACCAACCCCCTTCTGCCCTTCCAGGAGAAAACCCTCTCTCTCCTCAGACTCTTCCTCTGAGCCCGCTTGGAAGGCAGGCGGAATTTCCAGGCTCTAAATTCCAACAGCCCCGAGGGGAGGAAGGATGCTCGAATTGCCCCGAGGAGCTCTGCATCACTCTGCAGTGGGGTTCCTGCCAGCAGGCCCTGCCCCTATAGAGGTTGTAGGTGATGCTCCCCTAGCTATAGTGCATCACTTTCAAACCAATCCCAGTTAAATTTTTTTTATGGAAAGTGGACCAAAAAAATCTATATTTTCCTTCCACAGCGTGTCTGTCTGTCCCTCCTGCTGCTCACACTCACCTGCCTGTCTGCTACCAAATTTTGCAGTGTCTTTCCCATATGATTTAATTAAAAAATATATATTTTTTAAAAAAGGGAGAAAAAAGAAAAAAAAAAAAAAAGAAAAGCCCACCACCATGCACTGCTAATGGTTCTCGATTTGGCCCCCACAACCCATCTCTCTCCCTTGGGACTTCCTCGGTGGGTGTGCTGTACTCACTGGGTGCTTCATGGTTTGCTCAGGTACTCGGCGGTGGGTGATGAGTGTTCACACATCTTCGTCTGTCAGGAAAAAAAATGGGGGGAAAAAAAAAGAAAAGAAAGAAAAATCCCAGCCCAAACAGCTCTCATTTACTTCATGCTCTGGGACGTGGCTTGCCTCCAATGACAGCATAATTTAAAGAAATATATGGAGGGTTGAAAAATCATTTGCTCAAATTTGTCCAGATGTTTTTTAGACGTGATTGGAATTTGATTGCCCTTTTCCGCAGGGTCAGAAGATATTAATGTCCCAGAACTTTAATTGCTCGCAGACCCTGCTTTGCTCTTTGAAGATGTAAAATGTTGGACTCACTACTGTTTGTTCTCCAAATTCAAAGTTTCCTCTCTTGCACTTTCTTAATGGATAATACACATAGAAGTAGACCTTTATCTTTCCCCACCCTCTGAAACCTTTAACCCACTGGGAATTTCAGAGAATTTCAGAGGATGAGAGCTGAATGTCTTTTTTAAGGGTTTCTTTCTTCCCTTTTTTTTTTTTTTTTTTTAAATTCTGGTCTGTTTTATCTCGACTCCCTGGGTAGGCATCTGTCTTGAAAAACTGATTCCTTTGGGAACCCTTAAAGAAACTATTCCTGTGGGAGCCCCACCAGCCTCCAGGGTTTCTATGTTACCCAGGCACCTGTTGACTTGAAGACCTTTTGGACCAGAGCAAAAGAAAGTGATTGTGTGTGAATTCATTAGAAAAATCAAATCTGATTTTCAAAGGCGCAGGCAAACAACCAAGAGCCAGGTGTCAGCTCTGATGTGTTAATTGGGTTGTCACACCCCCAGAATAAAATGGGAAGTGCTCGCTTTTCTCCTCATGCCATCAATAAGTTAGCCTGGGGTCCCAAAATCCTGATTTTTCTCAATAAGGTGGCCCAGCCTGAGCAGACTCAGAGAAGCTCTGTTTTAGCCCTTCCCTGTACCAGGTGCCTGTGCCACCCAGTAGTTCTCAGTGCATGGCTGTGCTTTTCTTTAGGGACAGCACTGGTGGGAGCTGCTTTGAGCTGGGACCAGGCCTCCAGGAGGATGGGTGCTTGGCAGATCCAGGGCACATTTCCCTTTCAGCCTCGTTGTTTCTGAAGCCACCAAGCAGGGCTGAGTTTTCACAGTGCTTCAGAAGCATCCTTGTGACTGCTGGAGAGATTTTTATCTCTAGAACTGGTGTTATCCCCTGAAGAGCATCATTCTGAGCAGGGAGGTATTGGCTCACCATGGCTGGTCCCCAAGAACTGTTGGGGAAAAAGATGGTGGCAGAAAGGTCCTGTCCCATGTCTTGGGATCACTTTTGGCCTGAACCTGCCCCTTGATTGTCACAGATAATTGTTGGATGAGCCTAACTGCTCTTCTCTCCCTCTCTCCCTTTCTTTGCCTTTCTCTCTTCTGTGCAGGCAACTTTGTAAAGAATTTACAGATCTCTTGGCCCAGGACAGGACGCCCATTGGAAACAGCCGGCCCACCCCTATTTTGGAACCGGGCATTCAGAGCTGCTTGACTCACTTCAGCCTCATCACTCACGGCTTTGGGGCCCCCGCTATCTGCGCTGCCCTCACGGCCCTCCAAAACTACCTGACTGAAGCTCTCAAAGGCATGGACAAGATGTTCTTGAACAACAACACTGCTAACAGGCACACATCTGGCGAAGGACCAGGTAGTAAAACTGGAGACAAGGAAGAGAAACACAGAAAATGAGAGAGAGAGAGAGAGAGAGAAAGAGAGAGAGAGAGAGAGGAAAAAAATTAGAATGAAATAAAGGAAAAGAAAAAAAAGTTAAATAAATAAAAGGAGAAAAGAGAGAGATAATCTTTTAAACAAAACCGTCTTAATTTTAGCTTTAAAAATACTGGATTGGGCTTTGGAAGAATTCTATCAGGTAGGACAAAATAATAATAATAATAAAATAAAAATAATAATAATAAAAGAAAGACAATAATTTAAGATCAGAGGAGCACAATGGCGCAAGACCAGTGGTTCAGAGTCTCTTGCCAGGAACATGTGAAGACAACCACCAGGATTTTTTTTTTTCCCACTTCTGTTCTTTCACATTTTTAAAATAATGATTGGGGGGGGTGGGGAATATAATAATAATAATAATAATAATAAAAGAAAGAAATGAATAACTTATTGGAAGAAATCAGAGAAACATTTTTGGTGTCAGTGCATTGATTTCTTGAGCTGCACGGTCTGTCTTGCTATTATTTTTTTTATTTTACTCTTTTTTTTGTTTCAAACAATGTCCTGTCTCCACCTAGACTAAAACAATCTTCTGGAGTGTTCCTTTCTGAGCAATGCCATGGCCTCATTCCCCTCAGCTCTTCCCGCCTCATCTCACCACCCTGGTTCTGTCTAGACTAGGAAAGGAGGGGAGATCCCAGACCCCTCACCAAGCCATCAACACCAGCTGCATTCATGGCAGCGTCTTAACTTTAGGTGCCACCAGAAGGGACGCTCGGGGTCGCCGTGGCTCAGCTGAATTAGCTCAGTCTGTTTTTTAAGAACAATTTTGTGGTTTTTCCTAGTCTAGACAGACTCTCTGTTTAGATTGCCAGCGTTTACAGGTGTGTCTGGGTGCGTGTGTGCCTCTGTGTGTGCATCTGTGTATGTGCACACCCGACTCCCTAGGGGGGCGCGTGTATCCTACGTATGTTTGTGGATATATATGTATATACGTAGATATATACATATATACATATAGAAAATATGTGTGCGTAGCCACACATATTAATGCATGCAAACATACCTTTGCAGTTTAGTAATTTTGTCTTTGATGATAAAATGCCTTGACTATAATGGGTTGCAAAATTTTGGAAGTAAGGTCTGGTAAAATGTCAGCGCTATCTGATTTCTTAATTTTCTGAGATCTCCTCTTTTTCTCTAGGGAGTTTTATATTCCTAACTATGCCAATATTTCAGTCCTTAATTTCCTTGACTAGTGTGTGTGAGAGAGATCTTCCCCCATTTTTAAAAAACTGTTAACAACAACAAAAAATGAGTGATATGAGTATGTAATTCTTTCTCAGGAGTATGCACTATTTTATTTTCTTCTGTTTCCTAAAGCTTTGCCCGCTTGGCTTATGAGCTTCTTCAAAGAGGACTAGAGATCCCTACACAATATATCAGGTACAGAGAAAAAAAATCCACAATTCTGATATTCTGATACTTTTTTTTTTCTTTTTTTGCTTTTTCAAATCAAAGCCAGGTGTTACCGAATTCTGTAGGTGCACTTCTTTAAAGAAGCTCAAAGGGAATAATTTGAATGAGATAAAAATATAAGTTGAAATCGAGGTGTACTGTTGCAAAGAAAATACGAGCTGTGTTGAATGTTACTGCACTTGCTTGGCACTAGGGTTTTGTACCCAGGGAGGAAAGAGTTGCCATGTGAGCTGGCTCCTTGTGATGGGAGTGGGGAGGGTTTGCCAGGGAATATCCTGATTTCTGAGCTCAGTCTGAGGAAATCTGTTTCTCTTAGAAAGCTTTTTTTTAAAAAAAAAATAATGTCTTGTGACTCTTGCTTTAGAACAAGCCGGTGTGGTAAGGGGTGCAAAACTTCTTAACTCCAATGTTTTTCTTGGTGGTTTGGTGTCTGACAGGATGTCTTATGCATATGATTTGGGGTGGTGGGGGTGAAGGGGAAGTCTTATTTCTTTCCTCTCTCTTTTATTTTTTTTTTTTTTTACATACAAGTCTCTGTCTTCTCTGGTAAAAATAACGCTGAAGTGTAAGGATATGAATTTGTTTGGATCCTGCCGTGTCGGGTAATTGCATGAGTTTCTCAGTGGGATAGGGCTCGTGCACTAGCACATCTTTTTGCTTGTGTCAGAACTGGGTGTGGGTAAATCTCCTGGAGCCACTGGCAAAATTCCAGTGGGGTCAGGCTTCCCCCTAGGATCCCTGTGAAAGCTGCAGGACACACTCCCACCATCCCAAGCAGGAACACCTGAACTCAAAACAAAAGAGAGAGAGAGAGAGAGAGAAGCCTTAGCCTTGCTTTAATTTTGAGATACCTTCCAAAGTGGATAGTGAGAGAGAAATAATTCAGCAATACTCCCAACATCCCTCAATGAAATGTTCTCAAAACAAAAGAGCAAATGATCCTCTTGTCACCCTCAGTGCCCTTGGCTTTCTGAGACATGGTTACAGCTGAGGACCTGCTTTGCTTTTCAAATCTTCATGCAGCCAGGTCTCAGCTCTTGTTCTCTACTTGCCATTTGGGCACATGTGGCAATAGAAATCCAGAGATCATCCAGCCCCAAGGAGCACTGATCAGTCCCAAGCTGCTCCTTGCTCATGTACCTTTGGGTCTTCTGGGACAGAGTGCTGTGGGGGCTCTCCTGTGAGAAAATGGGGGAACTGAGGCAGGCAGCCTTCTCCATGGGCTGTTGGGATGAGTTGGAGGCAGTCTTAGACCCTGGCATGGCCCTGTCAGTGGGTTTGGTTATGGCAGGGATTGTCACATCCCTGTGGATGTCATCAGAGGAGGTGTGGTCAAATCATGGATCCCCCACCAGCAAGCTGGGGGCACCCTGATTGAAAAGCAGCCTCCAGGCAGCCCCCAGTCCTCCAAATCTTACCCCTTGCCAACCACCCTAAAGTTCATCAGGCCTCTGGGGAAGGGCAATCCAGGCTCCAGTGTAGGGCACAGCCCAGCAGTGATGCACAGCAAAGGGAAAGGGGGGATCTGGGGAGGAAAAAATGGCCCCACCTGAAAGTGCATCTCCCTTCTCTGCCTGATGGGAATATCCTGTTTATTGGAGCAGAGCACCAAGTGTTGGATGTTGCCTTGTTTGCCCCCTGCAAATAGGATTCGTGAGGAGCCTGAGCGTCCAGCCCTCCAGCATCACCCAGTGATGATCAGCCCAGTGGGGCTTTTGGGTGTGGGGAGATCCCGAATTAGCTCTCAGTCTTCCACCTCCCCAGCTGCGCATGCAGGGCCATGGGAGCCTCTTCCTTGCCACCCCAGAGCTTCCAGCTGAAGGCTTTGGGGGCATGTTGGGAACGGCCTTTCCTTGTCTTTGGGGAAATGTAGGGGATGCTCCTTTTAACTGCAGAGGACAGTATCCCACCACCGCTGTGTGTTAATGGGGAGAGGGAACCCTTAGAACTTCTTGTGGAAAGACCTGCTCACACATGTGAGGGCCTGATCCTGCTGCTGCTGAAATCTCCCCTAGGCACAGGTTTGGTCACCTGGACCACGACCTAAACCTTGAGCAGGTTGAGGGAAGCGTTTCAGTCTGTCCCTCGTGCCTTCTACCTGGAGGAGACAAACTGCAAGTGCCAGGCTGTGCATTGCTCAGGCAAAATAAAGCCAAGTTTCCATTGATTGCAGTGGGATGCCCTCCCCCCATTTGCTCCCCAAACTCTGGAGACAAAATTCATGAGGTTTATGATTTAATGCAATCAGGCAGGAAACATCGGATAGGAGCACCTCTCTCTGTCCTTCCCCCTAGCCTAGTGCTGGTTCCAGAGGGAGTTCTCCATTTCTTGGTGGCTCCTATCAGTGCTGAGTACAGAGGTCCCCCCCGAACTAAACTCAGTCTCCCTCTGGAAGGTATTTTCCTGCTCCCCTCCACTTTCCCAGCCTGACTACTTGTGTTGGCAGGGCACCTTAGACGTTTATCTGATAATTGAGTTATTAAAAGATTTGGTTTCCTCGGAATCATAAATCAATAAACAGGAGGATTAACACGGCAGCTTTGCTTTGTAACTCAAGGGAAAAGTTTGAGGAGAGACCGTGAAAAGTTTGTTTTCAAACCAAACAGGTGGGTTGCTGTAAATTTTATTTCATTCTTAGTCTCACTTTTTTTTTTAAATAACAATTCTTTATTTGCCATTGGAAAGATCTTTATTTTCATATGCTCCCTGACTTTTTTTTTTTGCTGGTTGTTATTCACACAAGATGTGATGGAAACAAGAAGCCAATTTTATGGGAATCCTTTTACAACCTGATGGTTTCTTTAAAATCGGGTCGTGTCTTGTCCCACCTAATAGAAATTCTCTGTGAGAAGCTGTTTAAAGTCCCTTTGCATCCCAGACCAATCTCTCCCCAAATCCCCAAATTTGCATTTGGGGCTGGGAGGGACGGGGGGAAGGATGGTTTTAAGACCTTTAGCTGTGCCCAAAGGGCTTATTTCCTTCCCCTGCTCCTCTCTTTCTGACTGGTTTATCACACAGACCTGTCCGGCTCTGTTTTAATACATTTCTCGGAGAATTTGGTGCTTGTTTCAGCTGCCATAAGCATTTACCAGATCGATCCAGACAACCTCCCCCTCCCCTCCGGCTTCCCTGTGTGAGAGAGACCGTAGGCTTTTTACAAATAATATATTTTCTTATACAAAGGGAAAAAAATAAAAGAAAACATCCCCAAACACACTGGCAAACGCCTGAACATTTTGAGAGAGACGAAATGCTGTGTGCCAGCGAGAAATAAGGGCAAAAAAAAAAAAAGACCCAAACAAATGCAAAGCTCTGAAAAAGTGAATGAGAAACTGGAAAGATGAAAGAAAAAAATAACAAAAAATTCTCCTTTTATGCCCCAAACGATCCCTTTCACCTCCTCTTCTTGAAAAATCTGACCATGCAGTTAGAAATATCAGTTTATCGACTCTTCCTGAGAAGAAATGCGGAGAGGCATTCAGTATTGAGTTTGTATATATTTATTTATGCTTAATTTAATGGGAATGTGTAAATATGGCGAGCAAGTAGTTTTTGGGTTATTTATCTGTGACTCTATACCTCTGTGAATGGGTGGGGGAATTTAAAAACGAAAAGTATAAAAAAAACTAACAAAAAAGAAAGAAAAAATAAAACAAAAAAAAAAATCCCGCTTGACTAGATAGTATCCTATCTGAATCTTTTCTGTTCTTTATAGACAAGCTGTTATGGTAATGGGTAGAAATTGGTTTCTTGTCCAGTGATGACCTGATTTACATAAATAATAAGAATAAGAATAAAAAAAAAAGAGATTGTTGTGTTTTGTTGTATTTTCCTCTTCAGTTTTTTTGAATGTTGGTGCTGCTTCGATTCTGCAGACGGATTTACTTATAACACCAAGAAGTCTTTATTTTCCCAATGTAGGCTTTGGGGAAATTCAGGACACGTCTCTACATTTAAAAAAAAAAAAAAAAAAA
>VZTI01001558.1:646455-688930 GCA_013397865.1 Struthidea cinerea | reverse complement strand
TTTTTCTTTTTTTTTTTCCCCTGGAAAGGACTGTCAATTTAACCCTCCGCACAGTCACCCTGAAAACAAACACACACGTGCGCTCGAACGGAGCCCTGAGGGTGGAAAACCGGTTTAAAGCCTCGCTTTTACTGCGGTGAACTATTTCAGTTAAATAACCGGTGTGAAGGCTCGTCTCGGTTGGGGTTTATCTGTTGGTTTTTAGAGAGAGCGGTCAGTGGTCGGAGAGGACAGGCGGAGAGGTGCAGGAGCCCTGACAGGCGGTGGATCGGTTCTTACAACTTAATATTTCTCTCGGAGGGGATGGGGGAATAGCAAAAAATAAATCCATCCCCACCTCCATCTCCCAAACTACCTCCCTTCTCCCTCTCCTTCCAGCTTGGACTACAGGAGCCGGCTCAGCTGATCGCCCATGGTGTCCAAAATAAATCATCATCTTCATCATAATAAAAAAACCAAAACCAAACAACATTGCAAACGACGACCCCAAAGTGTGTTCTATGGGAAAGCTTTCGAGGCTCGGCTGCCTCGGCTTCAGCCAGGCTTGGACTCAGCCGTGACCTACTTTCTCTCCGTGGTGTGATGGCAAAAACGCCCGGAGCACGTTTGTGGGGCCCGGGATGGAGGAGGCGGGTGGGTGGGTGGATGGGGGGACTGGGACAGCAGCGCCCGGGTCCGAGCAGGGGGAAAACAAGGTGGGGGAGCAGCGGAGCTGCGAGAGAAAAAGCAAAGGGAATCCCCCCGCTTTCCCTTTCCTAATTTTTACGGGGACTTTGCAGGGCGGGGAGCGGGGACCCCCGAACCTCACATCCTCAGTCCCTCTGATCCAGCTGTGTGCAGGTGTGGGGGTAAGGGCGCCGGTGGGCTGGGAATACCAGCCGCACTGGAGCTGATTCCCCAAAGCTAGGCTGCATGCCATGCTTTTTCAGTTTGTTTTGTTTTCTGTTGTTTTAATCGCACCAATAGTATTATTTTTAGTAGAGCACATGTTTTGCATGAAGCCTTCCAAAACAGCCCTCGCCGTTCCCACCGGAGTCTGGGGGAAGGTTGTTTGAAGGGGGGCGGGGGGGGAATCGGGAAGTTTCTCTGGTGTTCAAGAACTGTGCAACAGTTATGTAAAAAGGGGATTAAAAAAAAAAACAACCAAACAACAAAACAAACAAACAAAAAAGCAAACCAAAAAAACCAAAAACCAGACCAAAACAAAAACAAATGCACCGGGAAAAGCTCTCTTGTAACTTAGCAGAAGCACCCGCTTGTGGAAATCGAGGGCTCCCTTTAAAACGGGACCCGATGAGACGAGGAAGGGCTCACCCCGAGTTTCCCAGGCTCCCGGCAACTGTGTCAAGGTTGCAAATTCAAAGCACATCTATGTATCCGTTTATAATAAAGTGCAGTTCGCTGCTTCGGGAGGCAGTGGCGTGTCCTGCCTCCCCCCGGACCGGGGTCTCCTCCCGCTCCCCCCGCCGTGCAGCCAGCTCGGACACTGGAACTGTGGGCTCTGGAAAAGTGGTGTGAGGAAAGCAGGAATATTCCTGCTGATCTCCTCTTTTCCACTACATTTTCCCAGCGATCTTCAACAAGACAAGATCAGATTGATGTCTCTTTTCTTTCTTTCTTTCTCTCTCTCTCTCCCTCTCTCTCTCTCTCTTTCTCTCTCTCTCTCCCTCTCTCTCTCTCTCTTTCTCTCTCTCTCTCCCTCTCTCTCTCTCTCTTTCTCTCTCTCTCTCCCTCTCTCTCTCTCTCTTTCTCTCTCTCTCTCCCTCTCTCTCTCTCTCTTTCTCTCTCTCTCTCCCTCTCTCTCTCTCTCTTTCTCTCTCTCTCTCCCTCTCTCTCTCTCTCTTTCTCTCTCTCTCTCCCTCTCTCTCTCTCTCTTTCTCTCTCTCTCTCCCTCTCTCTCTCTCTCTTTCTCTCTCTCTCTCCCTCTCTCTCTCTCTCTTTCTCTCTTTCTCTATTTCTCTATTTCACTATTTCTCTCTCTGTCTTTTTTCTCTCTCTCTTTCTTTCTCTCTCTCTTTTTCTCTCTTTCTCTTCCTACCTACCTACCTATGTCCTGGTCTTCCTCCTCGCACCTTCTCCAGCTAAGGATAAAACCAGGGAGTAGTCGCAGTAACCCCAGCAAAAACAGCCCTACCCCAGCTCAGCACCACCTCCCCTCCCCACGGCGCTGGGTTCTCCTCTGCCTTCCCAGCCACGACCAGCAGGGACCTTCCCTCCCTCCGCCTCTCCCGCCTTGCCCCATTCTCTTCCTATAAACTCCAGGTAGTTCTAGTTTCCATTACAAAACTTCAGCGTGATTTATATAGTTATAAACATCAGTTTTGTCTTTCATCCCTTTGGGGTGAACTCCTTTCTTTCCTTCTTTCGGCTTTTTTTTCTGCCTTTCCCTCCCCACCTGCATGGCATGGCCCATATTTATATGAGACCTCATAAATAACATCTGGTGTCCCTATGATGGAACTAGTCAAATGTCTTAAATAATCCCCAGGACCAATATATTCACCGAATTCCTTCGTTTTCTCTGTCTGTCTCGTAAACAGGCATCCACACATATTTTTCTCCTGTAGCTGGAAGTGTGTCTGTGTCTGTGCACAGCTGTACCAGGACATTGTGTTACATTTCGTGCCACAACAGTGAGTCTGTTCCACTACTGGCTTTTAGGAGTTAAGGGAAAAACAAAATTGCTCCTTGTCTTTGCCTTCGGAATTTAACCTGCGTTGCAGGAGAGTTCAGCCGGTGCAAGGGGCAGGTCCTTCCCGGAGCTCTCCCCTCAGGGCTGGGCTCTGCTGCTTCCCGCACATCCCGGTGTCCCAGCGGAGGAAGGGCTGTCCCGATTACCCTTCCAGCAAAAATCCCCCTCTGCCTGTGAATGCTTCCTGGGGCAGGGAGGGATAAATCTCCGGGGGTTTACGAGTTAAGAGTGTCTCTATACTCTCTGCTTAATATGAAGAAGAAAAACCCCAGAATCTCACGCAATTACGAAATGACCGCAATTACTTTGGAGCTTCCTCCAAAAACCATTAAAATTAAAATTAATAAAAAAAAAAAAAAAGGGTGTGTGTTTGGGCATGAATTTCTCACCCGAATTTTCAGAATCCTTTTACCCCCTCCAGCCCCTAATGGGGCAAATGTATATAAAAATTCACAACCAAAATAACCCCCAAACCACCCAAATCTAACATTTGCAAGGTGTTTTTAATACAAAGGCAAACACCGGACCCGCACGGTTCCCCAGCGTGGGGAAATGCTGTGGCGGTGATTATTAGTCCTGTTAAGTACACAGCGAAATTGTCTGCATCTCCTGACAGCATGAGAGGAGGATGCTTCCTCAGGTCCAGAGGAGCATTTCCTTTAAAACAAAAACTCTTTGGTTCCTTCCAGGTGATAGATCAGTGCGTGCTGAGTTGTAATAAGAGCATTCTCTGCAATTGCAATTATATCCATGGTTTTACTTGTTTAAAACACGAATGTGAATGAAATGCGTGTGGGCATTTATTTTCCTCGTAAAAAACCGTCAAAGTACCAGGGAAGATATTTTGCCTCGTGAAATCAGCACTAACAATAGTTTATCTCCGTGCACAAAGCATCACCTGGCAGTTTTTTTGCTCCTGTGAAACCCCTAGTAACTTAACCGAAAGCTGCAGTTTTCCCAAAAAGCTGTGAGCAACGATGGGGATGAGATCAGCCCCAGTCACCCCTAAACTCCTCTTTATTCCAGTGCAGAGTGGAACCTGCTTTGGCTGGGAAAAAGGGAGCCTGTTTCCAGCTCTGTAAGGAAAATCACAATATAATAACTGGTAATGATGGGAAAAGGGTGGGGGGTGGTGGTGGAAGAACTGCAAATGGGGCTAGAAAACATTTTTTTGGGTAAATGGTTTTCACGGAAATAGTCTGGAGTAAAAAATGCAATTTAAATTGGGAGCAGGAAGAAACGAAGCGAAATACTTGAAAACGAAAAGTTCTGGATTTTGATATTACGGTGAGACGGTGAATGTGAGAGGTGGTTCTGCTCGAGAAATAAAGCAAACACCGGCTCTAACCTGCCCGAGAGCCTCCTGTTCATCCCTACAACCTCACAACGCCGTTCCGTCAGATGAATGAACACTGAGAAAATTAAGGAGGCTTTCGTTAAACCCCTCCAATCCTGCTTTCCCGGGACCTTGCCACTGCAGCCGGCGCCTGGAGGCTTTTCCTTGCGCCTGGCAGCTGGGGAAGGACGGGGGCGATGGTCGAGGCAGAGCAGGGACCTCCTTCTCCTTACGCTTCACAGGTTTCTCTAAACTTTAACTTAGGAGTGACATGAGACAGGCGAAAGTAACTGAGCCCCGACCTGAAAACTCGCATTTTGGAAAGAGATGGGTTTTCTACTCTCTTCTTTTACTTTCAGTGTGTATATAGCGTTTTCTCTCACCTCCTCGCTCTGGTTTAGGAAGTTTGGGCTTGTTTGGAAAGTTTGGAAAGAATAACCATTAAAAAAAAAAAAGGGGCAAGTTGGTTACAGAGAGTTTCTCTTCTGGATAAAACGTGATAATTGTAGCGGTTTTCTCGCTGATGTGGAACAACACCAGCACCCCAAATAAACACCCTGGGCTGGGGTACAGTTCCCGGTGTGGGAGCTTTTTCCCCTTCTCTAGCGGTAAAAATCGTGCCTGTGTGTTTGCGTACATACACGTGCTTGTGCTGCTGACCTGCAGGAAATATTTCACAGCTACTTACTTCTCCCGATGCAGAAAATGAAGGGTACGGGGTTATTAAAATGAAGGGTTCAGGGTTGTTTTCTCCTTTCCGCACTTGCTTTTTCCATCCCTCTGTTTCTGTGCCCCATCCCGTGCAGGCAGAGCCTTTCACAGGCTCTTTTATTTGCCCCAAACAGCTGACGCACGGCTCCGGGAGGCTCTTTCTGCAGTCTGGGCTCCAAGCCCCGCCAGGAGGGGTGGCCCCGCTCTGAAACACGCTCGGACAGGGCTGATGGAAGGCCAGAATTGACAGTGATGGGGGGGTGGGGGAAAGTTTGAGTTAACCCCAGTGACAGCCAGGGTCAAGGTAANAATAATAATAATAATAATAATAATAATAATAATAATAATGCCATCACCGATATAATAATTAAAAAGTCGGGAGAAGAGGGAGGAAGACCTAAGAGGGAGCTCATCCATCCTCATCACGACCTCCTTCAACCCTGCAACCTTCTCGCCTTTCTAGGGGGGTCTGCACAACCCCAAAGCAGCCCCTTTTCCCCTCCATGCGGGGCGATAAGGAGACTGCCCTCCCCGCTCTGCTTCCCCGACTTCCCCCCTTCCCCTCGCCCCCTTCCCAACATCCTGTCAAGCAATAGGCTGTAAAATAGTTATCCAGCCCAGCACACAGGCAAGTGCCGTTTGAGAGTAATTTCTGCCCCGAGCACTTAGCCGGGGGCAAAGCAAGCGTGCTCTCTAACTGATCAACCTGGATATTTCATTATTCATTAATTTACTGTTTAACCAAATCCCACTCATTATCAGAGGCAACGCTTGGCAGAGCCCAGCGAACAGTAGCAGTTGGTGTCAGGCGTGGAGAATTGGCCCATTTGATCCTGGGCTGTTTTATTATTCAACACCACTGACTGAGAAAAAGGCCCATGAATAATAAAGAGCCAAAGCGTGTTTGAACTGAGAAGCATGACACAGCCTTACAAAACAGCAGTTAGGAAATTAAAGGCGAGGTGGCCCAGGCTTTGCATTTTTTATTCTCACTGTAGGCACAGGCATTGAGATTCCACATTTTTGTTGCTCCTGTGTTTATTGTTGTCGCTGTTACTATTTTCCCACAAGCTGTTTGAGAGGTGTGAACCCAAAATGTGGATTGGGATCGTTTTCATTGCAAAGTTGCTCTCCCTGCTCTATCCTGATCATCATTTTTGTTTTAACAATGGCAATTGTTATGCTGTATGATTTTTCTCCCTTCCTTTGCTGAACAGGAAATGAGACCACTACAAACATCACATCTGGATCATTTTGGGTGTAAATCCACAAAAACACTCTCAACAGAGGGTTAACTGAACACTGGGATGCCAGTGGTGCCACAGAAACTTTACTGAGATCCTGATGGACCTTCATGGCTGGGTCTAGTCTTTCAGCATCAAGCCTCCAGAAAAATATTGCTCTAAGGCATTTTCCCTATTTTGATAAAAAATCAAAATAGGCAGTGATTGATCATCAGCTGAAAAGCAGAATACACCTCTTAGAGAGTGACAACATTTAAATTTTTTTTCATGTTACTAGCAAATGATTTAATTGCAATCCTTACTGTCACCATAAAGCTTTTCACTCTTCTGAACCCAGATCTTTGCCCTTTGGCCCTAAGTATGGGCCTTGCCTTAACTATGGCAGAAGCTCACAGGTGTTATCTCCATTACATCAGGGTCAAATTGGATTTTCCAGAATGCTTCCATTTTTGTAGGATTCGTAAGAGTGGTGACTATGAAGTGGTGGCATTTGGCACGGCTTTTAAAAAAATGGTGGTTAAAATATGGGGTCCTGAAAAAGAACAAGGAGCAAACAACCAACAGCAGCTTGGAAAAATGTTGCCCAAAATATCTCTGACTTGTAAAAGTCATACAAGAACATTGGAGCAAGATAACTTATCTGAAGCTGCAATAATCACAGGAGTGAACCTGGAGAACTCAGAGCAGCCTTGCCTGAATCTTACCCTCTTCAAATGAGAGTTTTGCAAGGCATTTGGACAAAATATTATTTCTGTGTTGTCATTGTGATCTTTGTTGATCATGACAATGCTATGGTGAAATATTTTCTAATTTTTCTATGTTGCATTATACTTCTGTTAGAAACAACATCTTTGAAGTCATCAGGTTGTGGCAAAAATTTGGCTTTTAATCTTTCCACGAGGGGATGGCAGGATGCATTTAGCCCTTCATATTTTTCTAACCTCCTTCCATTGACTTTGCCAAGAATTACGGTAGGAGCAGTCATGCTATTTTAGTCCTCCCTGACTGGAATGACGGGCAGAACACATGGTAGTGGGCATGGAATGGGGGTGCCATCCCCATGACACCGACACTGCTCCTCCCTCCGTGGTTTGCACCTCTTCGGACTTGGACAGTCCTGAAGATGTCTGGATGACGAAAAGAGATTGTTCCCCCTGTTTGTGTCCCTCCCTACCTTCTCTCTCCTCTGCTCTCCTGCCCCTCTGAGACACACAGAACTGGGATTTCTGATGGGTGGTAGACGTGCAGGAAATGACAATCATGATGCCAAGTGCAGGTTATCTGCATATACTAGTTCTGGTTAGGATCAACAAAGATCTCCTAAATGATTTAGAGTTACTTGATGCAGATCAATTGTTTATTTAATAAAAAAGTGGCCAATTCAACCCCACACCATATGTCTTGTTTTATGTGTGGCCTGGCTTCCTGCAAAGGCATTTTTGAACAGGCCATGTGTATCTTATTGTGGTGGCAGGCACTTATCCACAGACTCTGTCTCGTCCTGCAGGGCTTTTTTTAGGTTTTAGGTTTTGTTTTGGTTTTTTTTTTTTTCTCCTCTGCTAAGGTTTCTTCAATGTGGAGGCAAGCAAGAATTTGAAGTTGTGTNTTTTTTTTTAATTCTTATTTTTCCTTTCCCCCACCACCTGCCATTACTTCTAGGAGTGAATTCTGTTGGGATCTTGTCTTGATTAATAAAAACTCAGGTCCAAGTCTCTGTCAAGAATATACAATTGGAAATTTGGCTTCTTAGTCAGAGCTTTTCCTTATCTCCCTAAATCAAAACCTGCTTTAGAAATTACTTCAGATTCTCAGAGCTTCCTTTTAAGTCTGGTTCAGACTGACTGTGGGTTTTAAATACTGAAAAAAAAATGTGATGTCTGTGCACGTGGGTGCACATGGGTTGGTACAGATGAGCCTTCTCTGTTTATTACTCTAAAGTGTCTGTACACAAAATTTTTTCCTATCCTCTTTTCTTACTGATCTTTTATTAATATTCATGGCTGTGGTTAGTGTTCCTGGAATTGAATGCATCCAGTGAAACCAGTCCCATTGCCTCCCGGATTTCTTGTTAACATTTGTACGGGCTTCACACACCTCTGAGGTAGGTCTTGTCTTCATGGAGACATGATGGGCTTAAGGACGAGGTCGTAGAAGCAAGGAAACATGGAATGGTTTGGGTTGGAAGCGGCCTTGAAGGTTATGTTGTTCCAACTCCCCTGCCGTGGGCAGGGAACGTTCCACCAGACCACATTACTGGGAGCCCCATCCAACCTGGCCTTGGGCACCTCCGGGTCTGTGGTCTCTGAAACATTTTTGCTGATGTTGGGAGAAGAAGGATTTCACCTGCACATCACCAACTGCTCAGGAAGGCCATGCAGCCATGCAGAGGGCATTATTTATATGGATTACCTCAGGTGCCTGCAGACTGCTTGGACAGCGAGTCACTGCAGAGGTGGGTGCTTGTCCATGTGTCAGGGAACTTCAGGAATTTGCTTTCGTAACATTCCCGTGGATGCAACAGGGGATTGAGGAGGTGACGATATTCCTCCATAAGAAACTCCATACTCTCTCCAGATGAAAGGTACAGCCTGACTCTAGAGTGCTGGAATGGCCTTTTGTTTCAAGTATGCAGCATTTTGTGAAATGGTGTCTTGATTTAAA
Source organism: Struthidea cinerea (assembly GCA_013397865.1). Classification (NCBI taxonomy): domain Eukaryota; kingdom Metazoa; phylum Chordata; class Aves; order Passeriformes; family Corcoracidae; genus Struthidea; species Struthidea cinerea. The sequence continues at coordinate 680,286 of VZTI01001558.1, read as the reverse complement.
CTCTTGCCAGGAACTAAAATAGAAACTGCCACAGCCTACATTCTTCAGGAGGTATAAAATAAGGATTCAAGATGATTTTCTGAGAGGGCAAGAGTCCACAGCAGCAGCAAGTCTTTCTGATCCTCAGCAAGAAGTGGGTGCTCTTTGTGCCACTGAAAGGAAAACTAAAAAAATCCACTCCACTGTCAGAATGAAAGAAGAAACCCGGTGTTTCCATGCGTGCACGAACGTGACGAGCAGACGTGCATCCCAGGGAGGGCTGTTGAGCATAAGTGGATGTGAGTGCCAGTGGAGGATTATAGGTGCAGAACTGCAGGTTTAATCACATGTGATGATAATTGACCGTGGGGGGAGGTGGGCAGCACTGGTGGTGTAGCTGAATAGGGAGTGTGAGGGTGTGATTGTAATTAAGTGTGGGTGTAACACTCTGGACATAACTGAATGTGAGTGCCAGGAGTTGGGCATGTAAGCCAATGTGAAAGTGTCTGAGTGAGTACATGTTAGTGCAGGCAGGAGGGCATGATTGAAGCTGAAGGTCAGTGTGTGTGCATGTGATGGGGCTGGTGTATGAGCAGAGGAATCTCAGTGCCAGGAACAAGGGCTACAAAATTAGTGGATGCAACTAATGAACCCAATAGTGAACAGTGCTGGGCTAGTCTACAACACTGGCTTCTTGCTCAAATAAAATACTGCAAGTATTTTTTGTTCCCTGTTCGGGCTCCCAGTGCATGAATCTTTTTAATGCATAGTTTGACTTGTAAGTTTACTGCCAGAAAATTTGCACAAACAGGGAATTTCCAACGATTTTTTGTGTCAGAGGCACCCAAAAATACCTTTTTTTCATGTGTAACATGTGTTTCTAAGAGCTGCATTAATCCAATCAAGGCAAAGAGCTAACACATCATAAACTATATGTAAAATCAAAACTAATTAGCACAGCTTGATTTTCATGAATCAAACACGTGCAATCAACAGCTCATAGACCTGAGACTGAGATGCCTCCAAGAAATTATTTGGAATGTTAATTCAAATAATGACTAAACTGTAACCTTGAAGACCATGTGTGAATCAAAAAAGAAGGTGCATTAATTCAATCCTTCTTTTCCCCTCCAAACTAGTTGTGCAGCTCCAGTTGTTTGTGTGCCAGAATGATTAAAGTGATGCTACCAGCAACACACTCGTTGCCTTTTACCAATATATGAAAGTTTCCCGTTATTTTCACCTTCCTTTTAACAGCTTCTCATTGAGACAGGCACACACTTCTCTTCACGTGCCTTAGGGCTTCTTGACACTTCAGAATTTACCAGAATAGCTATTCCAGAATTCTGGAATAAAACTGGCTACATGGGGGCTTTAATTAAGCAACTACTTGGGAGCCATTATCCAGAAATAGTAAATTTCCAGGAGTAGAAAACCTTTAGAGAAACAATGTGGTTGAGTGAGAGACATGGCATGGGAATAAGGAAAAAATGCCGTGTTTTCTCAGCTCCACTGGAACAGCCGCTTTAGCCCTCATTTTTAATGTTCATAAATGGGGATAGAGAGCCATGTTCTGGTTGTCTGCTAAGGACTGAAGTTAATCTCACTAGATTTTACTTGACTATAGGGAGACACCTGTAAAAATTGCGAAGGTTCCCTCCACATGGATAGAGAGAACTTCCAGTGGGTGCCTTGTATCACCCTGACCTGAGTACCTAGATTGGCTGGATGAACATAATTTCTACATCTTTGTTTCTCAGTGCACTTCACAGACACCTAGACAACCCAAAGAAGATGTTATGAGTTGCATAAATGCTTAGTGATGCCCTCAATGGACTAAGAGGTCACATCTGAAAAGTTGCTAAATTAGGCAGAGATAAGTGGCAAAAAGATGATTTTTGCTGCTTAATTTATGCTGAGAAGAACTTTGAGGTCTTCAGACATAAAGAATTGTACTTCCCAGCAGTCTCATTGCTACTGTGGAGTTTCCTCCTTCCCTGTGCTGTGCTTTCTCATGGAAGCAAGTGGATTTAACTTGCTTGACCTAGGAGGATTCAGCTTTTGAGGCCTAATTGGTAAGACATGAGCCCAAGTTTCACAGTATCTTTGCTCTGACACCATTGCAGGTGCTTGATGTTGCTCTGTTGCCACAGGAGGAACACACGGTGTCTACCAGCAGCAGAGGGACTTTGGGATGTGGTCTCCACATTTAACACTTGCCACTGTTTGTAATACAAAGACAGGTCTAGGGGGCAAAGTAGCTCTCCAAAGAGAAATCAGACTTCCCCGTGTTTCCTCACTCCTGTTCACAGTCACTTAATTGCAGCATGAGGGGGTGAGATGCTTTTTTTCCTAAAGTAGCCTGGTGGTTTAAGGGGCTTTGTTGGGAGACAGGGGCCTGAAATCTTTCAAGTGGAGCAGGACACTAACCTTAAATCTCCTGGGAAATATCAACTCTTACTTCAGGTACACTTTGAGTAGAAGTGGTTATAGACTGGAAGTGACACCATCTCTCATCTTTTAGGAGAGACAGTTTTAAACCCATTCCCCCTTGTCCTGTCACTATCTGCCCATGTGAAAAGTCTCTCTTCCTCTTTGATAAGCCCATTTCAAGTACTGGAAGGGCACAATGAGGTCAGCCTGAAGCTTTCCCTTCTCCAGGCTGAACAACCCCAACTCTCCCAGCCTGTCTCCATGGAAGTGCTCCAGCCCTTTGATAGTTCTCTGATTTGTGATTAACTTTCTTCTCTGCTGTAGAGGCGAGCTTTTGGATTATGTTCCCAGCCTTCTCTGAGGTATGAGAGTCTGAGGACATGAATTCGGGTCTGAGCTGTGGGCTTTGAGTCACTGAGTGTGGTGTCTGCTTGAACACCCATCCGTCACTGCCAAAGCCTTTTGTGACATCAGTGGCCAAAGACTGGGGCCTTCAAGTGTGAATTTTAAGGAATGAATCAGTGCACACTCCCATAAAGGTTCCTGTTGGAAATGACTTGATTAAAAATAACACACTTAGGAGAGGTGTTTCAGCTCCAGCCAGACCTCATTAACAGAATCACTCTTGATGTTCTCCTTGGCAAGCCTGGCGTTAGGTCTGCTTCGAACTTGTTTATGAGGTTGTTTGAGGTTTGTGCAGCACACAAGATCTCCAGTTGGAAAAGTGTCACTGCATGAGGCTGTAATCCTTGCTGTGGTCAACGTGTTGAGAGTTTTATATTTCCTGACCGCAGGATCTTTCCATAAAGTGGAGGGGGGGAGGGAGATTATTGTGATTAACCAGCTGGTTTATTAAAACTTCTGGAAGCCATGGTGAAGCTTTAATGAGATTATTGTGTCCATAAACTGCAAAGTTTCTTCTGCTCTTTCTTATTATGGGGAAAAGAGAGGAACTGGCCAGGCCTTTCTCAGGCCATGTGAAAGGTTATTAGAGACCATAACCCTGGGTGTGAATGGTGGCAGTGAGAGAGGGAGAGGCTTTCCTGATGCACTCACCAGCTGAAAATTTGTGAGGTGTTTTTTCCCTTCCCCATGGTCTCTGGAGGTGTAAAGTGCAGCAGGAGCTTCTGGCAGCCGCACCAGAAACAGGGACAGGAGTCCCTCCTTCTCTCAAGTCTCCCTGGTTAACCTGCAGGGTTAACCTGAAATGCGAGCAAGTTTTCCACGGGCTGGCCGTGATCCGTGGTTTGAAACCATGTATTGCATTTATAGGCCCTGTTGTGGCAGGGTCCTGAAGCACCTACGCAACAGTCTGTGTGTGACTTCAGCCTGGTCTGGCTGAGTCCCCAGTCAGAGGCACACCAGGCTCCCTTTTCATCTTGTGAGATCAGTGCAACAGCAGTTTTCATATGACAATGACAACAACATTTAACATTTGTATAGAACAACTTTTTGGCTTGCTTTTCAACATCAACTCACTCATTGCTCTGCCAGGCAGCAGAATAACAAGATTCAGTGCACAAGGAAGAGTGGAAGTGTGACCTGGATTTGAGGAAGAGTAGCAGTAAGATCAGCTGTAAGAATTCCTTGGCCTTTGTGTCTTTATTCCTCCTTCTTTCTGCTAACTCGAAATGAAATGTGAAAAAATTACAGGCCGTTCTAGTAATTTCCTAATCTTCTCACTCTTTGTTAATTATATTACCCTGGATTTTAATTTCCTCATTTTCATTGTTCTTCCTTCTTTTTTTTTTAAACTGCTTCATTTTTTATTTGCTTTCACATTCTACTTTTTGAAAAAAGCAAGGTGGCATTTAGCCAACTGTCATTTTGCTTGAAGATGTGGAAAGGACATCAGAAAAACTTCACAAGAAAGATGAAAAATGTGCCAGGTTTTGTCCATTCTGGTGAGCCTTTCTGGACTTCAGAAAAAGAAGAGAAAAAAAGATTCAAACAGTGGGAAACCCAAATATTTGTAACATAAGGAGTTATAAGTCCATCCTCCACAGCAGACAGCTTGGAGCTATCAGACCCCACTTCCTTGGCACCTGGCCCAAATGGCACAATCGAGTCATATCAGTATCCATATGGGGCAGATTATTCTTCATTTGGGTGACTTTGATGCAAAAATAGACAATCTCACACCTTCTGGTGTCAGGCTGCAGCAAACAGTGCTTCCATATCCACCTCTTTGTAATCGCACCAGTAAATGTATTTTTTTTGGAACAAATCAGGAGGGGAAGTCATGAGACCCTTCAGTAGATACCCTCTGTACATCCCAAGGTGCTACAGGTCCTAGGAGCCATGCTAATAATTTTAAAGCCCTGATTAAACATTTCTAAAAGAAATTGGTGTGTGGTCTCTTTTATAATGAATGCAGTAAAAATTACTGGACCCAATTTATCCTTAGCAAATGCAGGGCCAGAGGAGAATCCTATTTTTTAGTTGTTACTGTAGCAAATAGTTACATAATTTTTTTTTTTTAGGCATTGACTCAACAATTTCTGTTTATTTGTAACATAAATGGAGGGGAAAGGATGTTGTTAAATGAACAAGCCATATAAATACAGTCATTATAAAGACACAGGGTTGGCTATTAATGCACTCAGGAAAGTAGTTATGAAGTCTGATTCAGCTTTCATTTCAATCAGGAACAAAATTATAATTGATTCAGTAGAAAGAGGACCTGGCCTAAATTTCTTTGGTTCTGTCCACTGTAAAGTAATTGATTCACATTTTTGGCCTTTTGGTGCAACAGAGAATATTCCTTAAATTTTCACAGCAAAGCACCTACTCCTGCCATTGGAGATAGGTTACAACCAGTGTGGCACATTCAAGGATGTGATTTATTAGCCCTGTGTAAATAACTTTCCTGGTAGTACATATATGGAAAGAAAAGGAAATTTTGGCAGTAACCAAGTCAAATTCTGATGATAACCACACAGGGCCAATTTATGAGTAGGCAGAAACACCATCCGTGTAGGCAGGGCTGGAAACACCCACAGGCGGACTTCCTACAGCCAGGGAAAGCTGATGGGCAGGAGCATTTTATCCTCTCTGCTTTGACATATTTGTACTGGACATGAACTTCAACATATTCACCCATTTCAGGAATAAACCAACTTAGTCCTACACTGTGCAGTATCCAAGAAACTGCAGGCTTTCCCTGCCTCTTATCCCACTACATCCAGAGATCCAGCTTATTTCAAGGGGACTGGGACATAAGTGATTGCCAGCAGTGGTGACATGGCACTTCTACATCAGGGATCTCATACAGAAAGAGTTGATAATTTGGATCACTCCTTCCAGATGGCCTTGAGCTGACACAGAAGGGAAAATTTGCTCATCCTTTGACAGTGAATCTCCATGCAAAGCTGGGATCCACATACTTGCATGCATGTAATTTAGGAATACGTAGTCGTGGCATCACAGGATGGTTTAGGTTGGAAGAGACCTTAAAGATCATCCAATTCCAATCCTCTGCCATGGGCAGGGACACCTTCCACTATCCCAGGTTGCTCCAAGCCCTGTCCAACCTGGCCTTGGACACTTCCAGGGATGGGGCAACCACAGCTTCTCTGGGCAACCTGTGCCAGGGCCTCCCCATCCTCACAGCAAAGAATTTCTCCTTGATATTTAATCTAACCCTGCCCTCTGGCAGTGGGAGGCCATTCCCCCTTTCCCGGTCACTCCATGCCCTTGTTCAAAGTCCCTCTCCAACTCTCTTGGAGCCCCTCCAGGCACTGAAAGGTGCTCTAAGTTCTCCCCAGAGACCTTATAAGTGTTCTACAAGAATTTTGCACTGGAGCTGTTTGTATGGCACCGAGAATAGGAAACATCCTGTGCTTGTGGCAGCTCTGCTTGTAACGCGCTGTAGACACAGCCATGCTTTGAGACTCTGTTCCTTATTCCTGAGCCTGGGAAGTGGTGAGGGGACCTTTTAGACTGTGCGAGATAATCCCTTACACTTTTGTTTGGCCAAAAGGCCGGTGATCACAGCGAGATTGTTGTACTCAGGGACAGGGTCTGATCTTTAGGCAAGGAAAAAGATACTCAAATTTTCACTAGCAAAAAATGCTGCAGAGGTTAGAATCATAGAATATCCTGAGCTGGAAGGGGTTCACAAGGCTTATCAAGTCCAGCTCCTAAGGTTTGCTTATTTAGGGAGCTACCACAGGACATATCTGGTTCATAAATGGTAAATATATCATGAAGATGGAAAAGTTCTGCCCCATGCCCTCCTCACCATGGCCTCCACTGTTCACCTGTAGAATGCTCGAGCACTCTGTGTCCTACAAACAGAAGTAGCAAGTGGCAGACCAGCAAATTAGTGGGTTGGAGACCTTCAAGAATAAGGCACGAGGCAGGAATAACCTTGAATCACCAAGTCCAATCTGCTGGTGATGGAATGAGGAGTCTGAGGGGTTTTCAAAGGAAGTTTCCCATCAGGAATTGCAGACACCCAGAGGTCCATCTTCACCTCACTGTATTCTGGGCCCACACAACACTGGGGATTCTTGCTATCGCAGCTTCTGTGGGTCAAGTGATATTAAAGAAAAGGCTTTTTCCCCCTGCAGTTATCAGGCTTCCAGGAAAGTTCTGCATGTGGACACTAATCCCCTGCCAAAGATAATTACATTCTCTCCAAATTCTCAGTGCATTTTTGGTGGGCAAATAAAGCCTGTGCCTCAGATCTCCCATAGTATTTCATTGCTTTATTAAATCACCATGGCAGCAATGGTTGTTCCACAACAGAAAACTTCTTCACAAGGAAAAGGTGTTTGGATCAATGTGTCCAGGGTGTGTGTACCCTCCAGGCAAAGGAACCGGTGGTCACTCTCTGGGACTGCCTGGTTTAGTCCAGGACTGTAGATCTGCATATAATACATGTTAAAGCCCATCGGCCCCATCCCTTCCTCCATCTCTAACAGCACAGAATTATTCCACAAGTTTCTATTTTTGCTAATTGGCTGCAGCTCTGTAATTATGAGATAACCGCTCCAAACGAAATATTTGGGATTAGGTTTGAAATATTGTCTCTTCCTGCCTGCCTGGGGGATTTATGCAAATGCAGAAAAAAAATCTACCCTAAGTCAAAAGATTCTGTGGTCTTATCCACCTCTTCCAGGACTTTATGAGCAGGAAGGAAGGTTGGGACAGTTTTTCATTTCCTATGTGAATGTCAGAACTTGGAACAATAATGGGGTCTGGAATTGCTCTTAATAAAAAGTATGTTGGGATTATCAGTAGAATGGAAGGGAAGTGCACCAGGTGAGATAGCAGATATAAAAATAATTTTCCTGTTACAAAGTAGTTTTATCCCTTTAAATGGCATGAAGGGCTAATCTGTTTAGTATCCAAGCAAGCTATTTATCTGGTAATTTATTTTCCCGCAAAAAAAAAAAAGTCCATCTGATATTATTAGGATATAAATAGACTGTGTATACATTGTCTTCTTTTTTTGTCTTGGTTTCTTTTTGTTTGGTTTGGTTTTTGTCTTTGTGTGGGTTTTGTTGTTGTTTTGGTTTTGTTTGTTTTTCTTTCTGGTTTGAAATGATGAAAAAAGATGATTATTTTAACTCTGCATCTGACAGCCACTGTCCACAGGTCAGAAGCACAAGCTAAACATTAGAACATTTATAAGACTCAGTAGACAAGAAGTTAATTTTAAGTGTGAACTTTAAAAGCTTTAGCTGACTTCAGTTTGGAAGAAGAGATGAGACAGGTTCAAGGTTTTACATGACCTAAGTATCTCAGAACAAGCCAACTACAGCACCTGGGAGAGGGTGGTTTAAAAATAACCCTCAAGCGCACAAAATTAACAATAATTTGGTAAGGCTTTTAATTTCTAGCAGATTCCCCTGCTCTGAGCAAACTGTACAAGTGGAAAGTGTCCCTGCTCATGGCAGGGGATTTGGAACTGGATGAGCTTTAATGTCCTTTCCAACTAAAACCATTCCATGAGTCTATGAATAGTTAATACAAAAAGTATTCCATGCCTGGAATTTAGTGCAGAAATGTGGAGACTTTGTCAGATTTCCCTGTTCACAGGAAATCAAATGCCATAAAATACACGGATGTTGCATTACACATGCAGATAGAGTAAGTTCATGTATACAGTATGTATACACATATAAACGCACACATATAGGTGTTTAAACAGGGGAAGAGGAGAATGGCAATGAATCACTGTTAGAACAAAAGAGATACACTTGAAATCAAAACTCGCTTCTGGGAAGCACAAATACGAAAAAGCAGTATTTGTTACTGCAACAACACTCATGAGATTTTTAAAGAGATCCTGGATATTTGGGGGGGAAGATGAGTCTCATGGAATATCACATGTCTAGGTGGCAGGTTCCTAATCCAAGCTGGTTGTCTAAGGTGTTGATCACTCTCAATAGTCAATGGCAGCAGACAGGATCCTCCAGAGAGCATCTCATCTCACTTAAACTGGGATGGATGAGGAGGTTTCTAGAGGTTTGTGTCTTTCTCCACTGGCTGTAAGAGGAACTGATTAAACAGTGTAGACGAATGTCTGACTTTCTGATGGTTAAAGTTGGGGTGAGGTGAATTCATTCTTCCTGTAGGGAACGCCTCCAATCCGGATAAATTTCTGCGGTGTTTGAGATGCATTACTTTAGATTGCTGATTGTCGCTGTTACGTCCGAGACGCATAAAGAAAACGACACAGAGTCCAGGCTCATGAACAAGTGGAAGCTGAAGCACTTTAATAATTTTCTGACTACTATATAGGATAGATCGCAAAAAGTGTGTTGAGTGGCAATAGGTAATTGGTTCCTCGGCCATCCACCCCTTGAGAGGATTGGCCAAGTCCTAAGATACCTATTCCAAAATATTTTCAAAGTCAAAGCCATAACAATCTTGCAAAACAGCCTGCGGGTGCAAGAAGTTTATGAAACTGTGACCTTGTTTAAAATAGTTTATATAGGAAAGACAGTCTGCTCACAGAATATTGAGAAAAGGCTGAAGAATTTCTCCGCTTCTAGGTTTTTAGCACCTACAGCTGATCTAAATATTAAGAAGCCAAAGGCTTCAACCTGTTCAAGCTTTGGTACACCTGAAGTCCTTAAGCATTAATTATATTGCACAGTGTCCTTTAGCTGTCCTTTTGGTGCCACTATTAGGCAAAATCACAGAGCATGAGGCCTCATTCCCACCACTCCGAAATCCTTTGCCTGTATTTTGGCACTGCCAGTGCCAGATGAAGCCAATCATGCAAATACATGAAGTATCATTCAGAGATGAAGGGAGGTGGGATTCACTTAGAGGTAAAGGCACTTCAGCGTTGTTTTCATCATACGGGTGCCTATGGCTCTCCAAGTATTGAACACCCTGCTATGGGAGGTAGTTGGTGGAGCAGTGAGAGGGTGCCAACTCACACTTACATTTAATTTTATCAGAAAACCCAGAAGCTCGAGTTAAGGGATCAAATGTAGGTTATTTTGCCCCACCTCTGACCCTTCACTCACAGCTGTAGCCAGGTTTGTGAAACTCCTCCCACCTGCCCACCTCTCATTTATCCCTAAATAGTACCTGGGGCTGTGTGTGCCACTGCTTAGTCAGCTGTTTTTGTCCCTGATCTGTGGTGTCAGCTGCCCAAGCCAGGCTTGCACAAGCTGTTCCTAACTCTGCCAGAATGAGTTCAGCTAAAACATCGTGGTCCTGAAGAACACATGGTTTGCCTTGCCCAGAAGGCATCTTCCACATCAAAATCTAGTCTATAGCAGGAGATTTGGGGCAAAGGAGAAAAATGAAGGAAATAGGGACTTATTCTTCATTCCTAACACCAGGCACAGGCTGTTCTGCAGGGAGGAATGCAAATTTTATGGGACCAGGGGAAAAAGAGGGAAAATTGCTTTGCAGCTGGCTTGTGTGCTGGGATGGAAGACTCCTGCTCCTGTCATCATGTGCACACTGTTCACTGAAAAGTCACAGAGTAAAACATGCACATAGTCCCTGGAGAGCTCTTTGTCAGTACTGGTGGAGCCTAAATGTCATCATTTGGGTTTCTCCACCGAGTGAGTACCTGCTGCTTTCTGTGGTGCCTGTTTTGGGTGTTTGCAATAAATGAACTGTATAACGTTCTAAGATGCCACTCCAAGTATAGAGGAGCACAGGATCCGTCAACCCTTTACAGACCTGGAGCTCGGTGCTTCATCCTTTTTAATAAGAGAATAATTAGGACACTTCAAAAAGATCCACCTAAATTTTATTTATTCATATTCAGAAGTAGCTAAACCAAAATCAGAAATGTGGCACTGGTATGGCATCAATGCAAGCAAGGTCAGAAAGAGTCACAAAATCGGATTTTAAGCTCCACTAAGCCTTTATGATAATTCTCATGCAAATCATCCAGGATACCTCACTTCTATCAGGCTTTTGCTGAAGCTGTAGCATTCTGCAGTGTGTTTCTCCCAGGCCCTAGATTTTCTGGCTGTGTGCACATGCTCACTGTTAATGAAAGCAAATGGCTACAGGGGATTCCAAGTCTTAAATTTAATAACGGGTAAGAGTTAAAGTAAACAGTGACTTTGCACCGGTGCAAAGGCTCTGCCATGGACATGCCAATGGTGAGCTGAGCTGACCACAGACCTGAGCATTATCTGGTCAGTTCCTGTAAAGACAGAGAAGGGAAAACACATTTTCTCCTCACTCTCTTTTCTTCCTCCCCTCAACCTCACCCTCACTGCACCTGTGAAGTCTCAGACTGCTTTTCCCCCTTCTTTTTTCTTTCTTCCCTTTTCAACTCTCCAGCTGCTGCTGAAAAGGGAATTTCCAAAGCATCCAGGATCCCAAGAGCAGCGTGCTAGGAATAAATAGCACAAAGACAAGTCATTCCATGGCAAATACCACTCAGTAGGAAGCAGGAAAACTGAAGCAGTAAGTATGCCAGTAATTCTAATCAATATGCCCTCTTTGCATGTCAGGCTACAAATGCAGAACAAAGTTGGTTAAAATGCACGTCCTGGGACATTTTAACATCTGGAACTTTTTATGTATTCATGAAGACTGTGAGTCAGATTCAAAAAGCTGTTTAAACAAGTGTGTTGATACACATAAGGTTTACTGTATATATAGAAAAAAAGCAGCATTGTTAACATGGTTTTTTTGTATTCCTGCCAACCTCCTGCCAACTGGGGATGGAGTGTAGGTTGTTGGCATGGATTCCTAAAGCTCTCATTGGAATGGAAACTTCCCAGTGCTGGTTCAAAGGTTAGCTGGTTGCTTGATTTAAGCCAAATAGCCTTAGAATACAGGGATTTATTTTTTCATCGAAATGAGCATTTATGTTGGTAATTCTCACATTTGGTTTTGGTTGTTACTGGAGATGTTTATTTGGGCTTGAAACAAGTGGTCTGGTTGACTTGGTACTAAAAGAGCCTGATTTAACTTGAGTAAGACTTGCATTATAGCAGTAGCTGATTGTTTTTGAAGGAATTAAGCTCGCTTCATGCTGGTTGTGTACAGATTAGACTCCTAGTCCTGATTAATCAACAAGCAACCTGCAATCACTGTCTGGAGGTTCTTAATTCTTTTGTATTGAATCCATACACAGAAACTGGAAGACAGGTTTGGTCCAAGTGCTTAACACTGACCTTAGTGCCATCTTTAATAGGTGTTAGTGAGATGAGATTAATGTGTCCCTCAGAGAAAGAAACATCTCAAATATATTGAGAAATCTCCAGTTGTTTTGGAAATGAAGTTTGTTTCCAAATCCCTTTTGGTTTTAATGAATGGGAGTGAAGTATCTATTTATTTTAAAACAAAGTGTTTGGTGGAGTGTGAAGCTGCTCTTCATTTCATGAACCCTTCCACCAGCAGTTTCAGATATCCACAGGTAACTGGTCAAAAGGGTTGGGATGAAAACCTGTGGCCTGAGCCCTGTGGTGCACTCTGAAAGTGTCTTCCTGGGCACAAAGCTGGAGGCAAAAAGATTTTTTTTCCCCGACTTGTTCACTAACCATAAGGGACTCCGTACCTCAGGGGACCCATCAGGCAGTTTTTTATCCATAAGAACAAGTTTGAGCTATAATTAATTAATTAATCACTATAAAGCACTCTGAGATTTTGCAAGAATTCAAGGCAAAAATACTAATACTCAAGTTTATGACAATCATAAAGATAATGTACATGTAAAAAGAAATAATATTTTATGAATGTGTTTACAGTATCCTCACTTAATACCCATTTGGTTTGATCACCCTTATAAAAACCTCTTGAGTCAAAATGTTATGTTCTGTTAGCTCCTTGTAGACCCATAAAACTTTCAATATGACTCATTAATTCTCAAATTTACTTTTTTTCTTTAAAAAAGTAGTTTTCCATGAACAAATATCTTATTGTAAATATTCTGTCAGAAGATGCTTGCAGCCAGGTTTCTGGTTGGAGTTAAGGTGTTAAATTATGCCTCAGTGCCTTTTTCAGATGGAATTTAGGTGTTTATAGTTTAAAAGTCTAAATTTAAGGAGGTTGTAATGGGTTCCCTTTGTATGCAGTTGGGAAGACAGGTAATTCTGAAATCAGTAGACCTAAAATATGAATTAACATAGCTGAGATGAAAGACTTGAAGAAAGAGTCTATTTTTCTTAGTTGGGAAACTTACGGTTTTAATTGCAGGTGATCACTATACCTTTAAGTTTGTTAGCATGACTAAAGTCATCAAGACTTTAAACACACCCAAGTAAGATGAATCACACCTATGGCTTTCATTTTTTAAAATGAGACAATACAATGGATTTCTCTATTTTATCATGTTTGATTCATGATAGTTAAATCTTCTCACTACAGAAGCTGAACAATCTTCAGTGTAGTTAACTTCACAACTGGATGAGGCCAATAAGTCAATTAAATTCCATGGGAATTAAAGTGTATTAAGAATTCCGGCCCAACATCCAATTAGATACTACAAAATAAGGCAATGACACAGGAGAGGGATGGATTTCAGTCTGTTGCTAACTCCAGACACATTCCCATCCTTGAAAGTGTTCAAGGCCAGGTTGGATGGGGCTTTGAGTTGGAAGAGACCTTAAAGATCATCTTGTTTCAATCCCCTGATGCAGGCAGGGCACCTTCACTAGACAGGGTTTAACTCATCTTCAGTTGGGCAGTTAAAATCAAGGTACACTGATGACTTGAGTCAGCCACTCATGTGTTGGTCCCGATCCCTTTGAGATGTTCCGGGATATTTCCAATGACTATGGAGCTGTTAGATGTGCCACAAAAGACATTTTAAACAGAGGTCTTTTGGAGTGGAGGCTGCATACACCTGTTTGTTGATGACTTGGGCTTCAATTGCACAAAAAACATCAATATTTCTGTGAGAAGATCATCTCTACAGAGATTTCTTCAACATCTGCTTCTCATCCCATTGCAAATGCTGCCCATCTTTGGGATGCTTTGGCATTTCCACCTCCAGTCTCAGCTTGCAACCAGCAGTAAAAGAACAGAGGAACTTGATGAAGTCTGGTTTGAGTTTAGGTGTAAAAATGACAGAGGCTCATCTGCTTTCTATCTTCTGTGAATTGCTGGCTAGTCCTTCTCAGTCAAGACGTTCAAGTGAAGATTATTACATTTTTAAGGAGATTGTGTAGGGGCCTAGAATAGGGGCTGGGTTAAAAGAACCAGGAGATCCTTCTGCCTGTGTCTCCTCTATAAATCTCTCATTATCAAAATAATGTCTCATTTGTGGTCTTGGATGGCTCTGCCTTGAATGAGTCATATTTCTTTTGATACAGATGATTCATATCACTTCTTGTACAGCCCAGGCTTGATCTGCAGAAAAGCTTAGCAACACAAAAGCTATAGCAAACAGGCTCTGCACATGTTCCAAGTTTCTGATAATCAGCCTTTATTTAATTAAGCGTCATATCTGTCTTATGAGGTAATTATTATTATTTTACAAGTTGTACTTTATTATGAAAAAGAAAGCACCCACAGATATTAAGAGATGGATGAAAATGATGGGAGGTTTTGTTGTAAAGATCTGGATTCAGAAGTGTCTCCCTTACTATTGTTCCTAAGCAGACAATGCCTAATGCAAGTTGTAGATACAAATTCAGCACAGCCAATAAGTGTCTGTCTGCTCTCAGACTGCATGGCCTTGGTTTCTTAGGCTGCTTCCTTCAAAGGATAATAATCCCTCTCTTCCTCTGCCAGTGAACAGGATTGTCCGGCATTTAAACTGGGAGGAAAGGGATGTTTTTCAGTTTGGACTTTGTGGTTTCTGCACTCTTGCAGCACAGAGCTAAGATCAAGTATGGTTTCTGCATGTGGAGGAGCTACCAATGGTGCAATTTAACAGGATTCAGCCTCCAAAAGCTGTAAATATGCTTGAGGTGGAAGAAGTTGTGAATGAAACCCAGATGAGGGAACGTGCAGTTAAGGAGTGATTTGGCACAGTTTGCCAGTTGTGACCGTCTTTCGTTCTGCCTCAGCAACATGATCTCCACAGCTGAACCTGGCAAGTAAAACATGTGTTCCCTTGATCTTTTTGTCTTTCACTCCGGACCTGAAATCAAACACTGAAAACAGTCTTACCTTAAAAAGCCACCAAACAATAAAAAAGGAACTAATCATGTGTTAATTGCATCTCTTGTATAAAAACAGTCAAAATCATAAGCACCCGTGAAAGTCCTGCACCCTCCCACACTGGAAAATAATGTATTTTTGGTTTTTTCTCCACATGGTTTTTCACATCATTAAAACAAAGATAAATCAGCCTGCAAATTCTAACAGCATTGGATTTTTTAACGATTGCTCTGATGTACTTGCAGACATGATCCAATATAAGATTTCACCCTATTTACTCCAGATTCATTATTACACCTCCAAAGATCACAGCAGAAAATAAATAATTTTAAAATAAGAACATAAATAAGATACCTACGTGATGTTTTGATAATATCACAGATAAAGAGCTTACTGAAAACCAAGCTGCCCTGTCTATCTAGACACTCAAGCTGGTTTGCTCCTATGGTTATTTTCCTGAAAGAACTTAGAAAAGATGCCTAATCTTCCCATACCAGTATTTCCATATCTGTATAAGCGGGCACTTGGGAATAAATGAATGATGAGATGATACATTGGACCATTTTTATCAAATATAACAATGTTAACCAAATTAAAAAAAAATTGCTAAAGATGAAAAAGTAACAACTCGCGAGCCCTTATTTCACATGAGGCTTCTGTTCTGAAATGTTACATTTAATATAACTGTTAGCTCACAGAAACATAGAATTGTTCAGGCTGGAAAAGACTTCTAAGGTTATCGAGTCCAAGCTTTCCCCAGCACTGCCAAATACACCCCATGTCCCCAAGTGCCACATCTACACATCTTTTAAGTCTGTCCAGGGATGGTGACTCCACCACTGCCTTGGGAGCCTGTTCTAGACCTTGAATATTTTTCCTACTGTCATTGGCTTTAGGTGGGAACCATTCAGAGATAATGATCTCAGGCAGATCCCTGAACTGGAAAGGCAGCTGATCTTGTGATTATTGAATATACATTTAAACAGGAAGTTGGTGCTTGATTTTGAGATCATTGAAACTCATTTTTTTTATAGAGTTGTGACCACCTGCTTGATCACGTGGACTAAATTGGCTTTCCCAATGCAGTCCCTTACTTACCAACAGGCACATCACAGACACAGTCATTGGACTCCATCACGCTGTGGAATATAGAGTCATACTGATCCCAGTGAAATAGATGCAAAGCCCTTTTTCTTCTAGCTATAGGTTCACAGAAATATCTCAGAAGGAGCTGGCAGACTGGAAATTTGCAGAGATGTTGTGTCTGTTTGCATGGATAAGCAGAGATTAATTTTCCAGGTCACCATCCTTCTGCAAAACATACAATTCATGTTGAAAAGAAAAAAATAAAAAGAAAAGAATTCAAACCTGAAACACCCCCAAACTTCAGAGAGTCTTGAAACAAAACCTCATCATTTGTCAAGAAAAAAAAGTCCTAATATCAAGCTATAAGTTAAATACCTAGCAAGATACAGCTGTAATTAATTCAGTGATAACGAGGCAATCAATACATTGGCACTTTCAGATTTGACAAGGATGGTTACTGGATCGCCGTTTATCTCCCAGTTCCCCAATAGTCAGTGCTTTTAATGAAAAGTCTCCATTGACTCTTTCCCATTTGATGTTTTAGCTTGTTTGAATTATTAGCTCTAATTTTGTCAGGCTGGAATGTTACGGAGCGGGCCGCTAGGATACTGCAAGATTCATGGGTTTTGGATATTGTAGCACAGTAAAACAGCTGGAGGGGAGGGGAGAACCGGTATGGTGAGTAATGGCAAATGCATCCATCACAACAAAGAAACTTCTATCAGCCCCACTGGCAAAACTGTGAGTTACTGAACTATCAAGGATCTGAGGCTGAGGTTTTTGAATGATAGCTATATATACTTTCCCCTTAGAGGAGTGATCTTGCTCTGGACTGATGATATTTGTTGCCATCAATGATGACAATGAACATCTGTGCTCGGTGGTAGCTGCTTGTAATTTCTTTGCCAAACACATCCACTCCCAGGACAAATAGATGCATTTTGAAATTAGCAATAAATAAGACCAAGCAAGATGCACAGAGGCGTGGTACTGTCCAGCTGTCTTTGAAGGACTTAGTTATTTTTTTACTGACCTACTGGCATCACTGAGTCTCTTTATACCATCTCCTACATTTTATTATAAAGCTTTTTGCAGTGAGGTACAATATTCCCATGGGGTAAAAGAACTACTAAGCTATGAGCTCAGTTTGTCACAGAATAGTTGCCTTTCTTCAAAACCATATCAATGCTTGTACAAAAAGCACCAGGAAAGAAATTGTGGAGCAATCGAAGTTAATGCTGAAAATCTCTTTGACTTCAAAAAGGACAAGAGTTCATGCACTGAACATAGTTCTGAGGTTGTCTCCAGTTTTGGGGTGTCTTTGTAAACAGTTTTTGCAGTAGTGAATGAGCTTGAAGCACCTAAAATCTGTCATTTTGGTTTTTAAAAAGCCTAATTACCTTAGGGTGGCCTATGAGTTGAAATTTTGAGGTTTTGAATACCTGAATCAAGTTTGTATTTAAAATACCTTAATATTATATCATGGGTTTGAAGTAGTCACAGTCTGTATCCATCATGAGCAGCCACTGTTGCAGGGGAGGGATGGCTGCCCTCTAAGTGAGATCAAAGTTGATGCCTAGAATTATTTAGATTTCATCCACCTTTGGTTCTGGACTTTGCTCCTTGTTCTTTACTAGTTTCAGATGCACAAGATGAATGTGGGAATAAGCAAGAGACAGAGATGGACATATTCAAATGGCCACTTGTGGGTGTCTAACCTGACTATGACAACAAATCAACTTAAAATAATGATGGGTTGATTTAGATTGTTAGTAGCTCTGAAGGATCAAACCCTACTCCCAATGCAGTAAAAGGATAAAAATTTTTACTGTGTTGAATTTCTCACTGCAGCAAAGTCTCCACTGCAAGTTTTCTCTCACCAACTGCATCAGGAGCTGGTGTCCCTCCATTGCCATCTTCTTTAGGTGGTGGAGGGAGTGGTGAACTCAGGAATTCTAGTGTGGGATTCCCTTTCTGGATAATACATATAAATTTAGTCTAGATAACTAAATTCCAAAACAAGCTTTACTGAGTCACCTAAGTCCACGATGCTACTGATTTGCTGGCTACATCCTAGTCAGGTTATTAGATACTGAGCAACCTGCTCTCGTGGAAGGTGTCCCTGTCCATGGCAGGGGGATTGGAACTAGATGGTGTTTAAGGTCCCTCCCAATCCCAACCAGTCCGTGACCCTATAACGTGA
Organism: Struthidea cinerea; assembly: GCA_013397865.1. Classification (NCBI taxonomy): domain Eukaryota; kingdom Metazoa; phylum Chordata; class Aves; order Passeriformes; family Corcoracidae; genus Struthidea; species Struthidea cinerea. The sequence goes on along the minus strand of VZTI01001558.1, from coordinate 662,036 downwards.
CACAGGGCATATAAGAGACCTGGGCTCTTTTGATTAAATATCCTACATTATCACAAGTGCCACTAGACACCTATGGCTGAGGGCTTAAAGGCAACTCTTCGTTAATGCAGTCAGTGGAGCTTGGAGAACAACTCATCTTTTTTTAAGGCAGACATCTAAGCCACTTCTATTCTAGAAAATAAAACACTGCCAGAACCCAGGGGTGGAAATGGTTTTGGCTGAATTAGCACCAACCAAGAAGTCTTCCAAACAGATTTTGAATCTGCCCATCTCATTTTGGAGGCTGGAAGAGTTCAAGTCGTACTCTGGCTAAACTGTATCTGTTGGGAAAATGAGCCCGGCATGACTTTACTGACTGTGCTGTTTATATCTCCACTGATGGTAGGAGCAGAAACAACTCTTGCCTGCTTAGACGCTGCATATAGACCTCAAAGTTGAGTCTCTTAATCTTGAACTGAAACCCACCTCTGGAGAAGGATGGGGTCAGCCTGCAGCCCAGGGCATCAGGCACCTCCGTGGGGATGGGGATGTGAGCACATGAGTTGGAGTCAGGGTCAGGATCAGGTCCAGTGAATGTAACCAGGACTACACAGAGGCAGGCAGGGCCAAGGTCAGGTCTGCACGTGCTTCAGCTCCTGTAAAACACTTTTATTGACCTGTTCAGTCTGGCAGATGTTTGAATATTTTTTTGTCAGAGCTGTGATCTCACAGTTGCTCTTAACTGATTAAACTGCTCTCTGTATTGCAGTGTGAAGACCCTCTACCTGAAGCCACACATCTCCCTCCTCTCTTTCATGCTGTTTGGTTGGTTGGGTTTGTGTTCTTTTGTTGTGATTGTCGTTGTTTTTCACTGAGCAAATCATCTGAATGATTTATCTGAACTTTCATTGTCTCCCTCTCTTCATCGTCTTCAGCAAGAGCAGTTTGGGGGTCCAGCTCAGAGTGGGGTTCCATATCTTGGGGATCCAGCTCAGGGTGGAATTCCATAGTCCCAAATTACAACAGCAAGGGAAGGGGCAGAGATTGTCACCTTGGGTGACACAGCCAGTTTTTGTGAGCAAATGTGCTTGGAGTGGCTCAAAGCAGTGCTGAGCCCCAGAGTGTGGGTGCAGGATGCTCACTGTGGTGGAATACAGCTGTGTCTTTGAGTATTCAGTTTTAAAAAAAAAAAAAAAAAAAAAGTTGTTGCTGGTATTAAGGAATTATTCAGGAAAGATAAGAAAAAGAAGGAAATAAAATGTAAAATAATTCTTCCAAAGACGGTGTACATTTCCTAGGCAACAGTGAGGAAAATAATAGAAGTCTAATCATATAATTTAAGCTCTGTTAATGGGAATAGCCTCTTCTTGTAATTATCTCAGCAATACATTCTCTCTCTCTTTTTTCTTTCTCTATTTACCCATTACCTTTTAATGTTAAATACCATCAGCAATAAACAGGAAAAAATTGGAGATATTTTCTATCTACAGTCACTAGCTGAGCAGAAGTGCAAATAAGCAGCTCATTTTTGGATTTTGAAGCTGGGATGTAATTGAATTTCAGACTACAAATCTGCATCTGAATTTCAGTAGTAGCTCTAAAACAGGTTTTGACTCTAGCTGGTGTCAGAACTTTTAGTTTAGACCCTATGAAGAGACAATGGAAAGTATCAGCTCACAAACTCTCACCCAGTGATAATTAATGATTAAGACATGCTAATAATCTGCTGTAAAGATTACAAAAGAAATTAACTATTCAGTTTACTTTTATGCTGAAAAAAATAAGAAGTTTTCATCTATCTTCTGTGCACTAATCTGGATTGGGTGGGAAAGACAGACCTTGCGCTGCTGTAATTGGGATCCCATGCCAATCCATTCATTTCACTGCCACTGCTCCTGATTTACATTGGCAGCAAATGTTTTTCCACATCACTAAGAGATACACTTCTATTTAAGACAGATTTATTTCATGGGAAAGGGAAATGAAGTCCTCCTATGAATACTATATGTAAAGAAAAAAAAAAGCTTTGCCTCCTTTCCCTTCTACCCCCTGCCCCCTCTCCTTTTTGCAATGCTGAGGGTAATGAAGCAAAATTTGTTGCTACAGATCTAAACATGACAATTCTGCAATTTTTATTTCCTTAGTTCAGCTGAATTTGTTATTCTCATACAGCTCTGTAATTGCCTTTTTTTTTCCCCAGCTATCAAGTTCACACAGGTAGAAGAAAGACTGCTTTAGATCTGAACTTGATGCTGGAGGTCGTTGGGAAGATTATGTAATACGACTCAAAAAAGCTTTACAAACTGTTCAAATAGCAGAACATTTCTAGTACAGTGCAGGAACATAAAAGTGAAACCAAACAAACCCAAACCGTTTTGCAATTACTGACAAAATCGTGCACTGGCAGAAAATGTGAAAGCATAACAGGAGTGGAGAAGGGTTTTTTTTTTCCTCTCTTTTCTTTCATTTTTGTCCTTTTTTCCACCCTTCCTTTTTTCTTTCCCTCACTACAAATAAACCAAATGCATCTCAGTTCTTGAAACAACCTGCATACGTGTCCACTTTCCCTGCCTCATTGCTTTCCTTTGTATTCCTAGCACCGGGAAAAGATGAAATAACATTAGCTTCACGAGTAAATTAAATGATGGATGTTACAGTTCCCTTTTTCCAAATCTAACTCTTTAAGCCTTAGTTTAGAAGCTTAAATGTGGAATGAGAGACTATGTCCTGTTTCTCCCTGCTGGGTTCATTTAGGATAAAACCCAGGCTGTCCTGCATTTTAGTTGGAGACTTGCACACAGTGGGGGTGATTGGACTTTCTCTGCCCAAGGCACAACATATGCTACTTCCCATCACTTTAATAGGCATTAGTTCCGCAGACAGCACTGGTCAAATGTACATTATTCACAATCACTTTAATGCAAATATGCAAGGATGAGAGAGAAAATATGTCACAAAGAAAGAATCGGCCATTTCCATTATTTTTTGATTTTCTTCTTCTATCACAGCATCTCTTCTTTCAACACACCTGTCTGTCTACACAGACATGCAATCACTGCATTTCTTTTGGAGGATTTTGTTTAGTTTTAATGGAAGGTCTCAACATTGTTGGTTGAAAGTGTTTAGATGTAAAATATCAATACTGCACTTTTACTAAAGGTGTTGTCTATTGTTATTCTTAGCACTCACAGGACAAAGCTTTCTTTTTCATTGTCAGCCTCTCCTGTTTTGGAACGTTTATTCTAATAATTATTTTTATTATTTTTTGTCTGCTGAATCCTTTTGCGCACCATAAGAATGACCTGTGTCTGTAACAAATAAAGCTTCCTAATTAAATTTTTGTCACCAGAAATGCATTCATATAATTCTGCTTAGATGAGAAATAGTTCCATGTTTTTTTGCATTTGCACCATGATTTCTTTACATTTATATTTTAGCTGTGTAAATAACATCTAGGGCTCTGCACTCTGCCACCGTGCTATAAATCCTCTTGTGGTACTGTGCTGAAAGGGAGACCACAAAGACAATCTCGGTATCTACCTGTCTGTTTGCCTGGCTTCCCATGGTTATTTCCTTCTGATGGGTACTGAACAGACAAAACCCAAGCAATGCTTCTTCTGTGAGAATCTCAGAAACCCCTAACAATATATTGAGTATAATTCAGCAGCTTATTCAGAATATGATGTTGCAAGTCACAATATGTAAGAATTTACCAGTTTTTATTTTTATTCTTCCTTTTTTTTTCTCTCGTTTCCTTGCCAAGTGCAACACTTCACTCCCACCCTGCGCATTCATCCCTGCAGGTGTCAAAGTTTTTCGAAGTTATCACACTTATGGTTGCCTCTTTCCAGCCAACTTCCTACACAAATCCAATAGATGTTTGGACTGAGTACCAAGCGTGAATCCAAGCTTATCAGGCATTTGATAAAGTGGGAAGATGTTGCTGTGTGGCAGCCAAAATCAATCTAACCTTTGGCTGCCACAGTGTTCCTTAAGAGAGAGGAATTGTTCCTCTCCACCTAATAACCAAGGCCAATGGTAAAACCTTGGCCAGACCCCAAATGGAGTAAATCAGTTCATGAACTGTATCAGCACAACCCGAAGTGCCTCTCCAGGGAGGTTTCATGCCACACTGGAAGGCTCTTTATTGTAACAAAGAGACAGAGGCATTAGATCCAGAGATCTTGTGGTTGAATTAATTGAAACCTCAGTTTTCAAGCCAAGAGCTCACTGGATCCATCAGGATACCTTGCCAGGGGAAGCAGTTGCTTCTAAAGATTTTATTTCTTTAAGGTTGTTCATCTTTCCTAAGAAGGTATTTGGGCTCTACAGCAGGATCTTGGGGTCATGGCAGGAGTTTATTTGGGATGTCTTGAAGATAAATAAAATATGATCAATGGCACAGAACATTGTGGCATTAGAAAGCCAAACCTGTGTGTTCTCTGTAAGAAAGTAATTATAAATAACCAGAATAATTTTGTTACATATTCACCTGTGAAACTCAAAAATATATTTTTAAATAGTTATATTTCCATGAGATATTTTAATTCCATGAGATATTTTAATTCAGACAAAATGGTGTTTTCTGAACAGCAACTATTCCCCTCTCTCAGAAACCAAGTATGCCCACAATGTTCACTTTGCTCATTTCATTATTGTCAAGTGATTAGGCATTAATTGCAAAATGTAACATTGCATCCAGTTTGCTTTCTAATAGGTGACTTCTAATGGCACAGTGCGGTACCAACGATTTCTAATTAATGCTCAATGTTGCCCTTTTAAGTATAGAAGGAACGACAAAACGATAGCTGTGTGAGTATATTTTAAAACACACATAAAAAGTTTTGGCAACTCATCTACAGAATCCCTCGAAAAAACAGCACTCAGTGGTACGGAGAGGATTAAATGATGGCAACGTGATGGACAAACCTTGGTTCTTTTGATTTTTCACTGATTCTTTATTGTAACCCCACTAAAATCAGCCAGGTTTACATCACCAGAAAGGAGAAAACAATTCTGCTTTTGTTTTTTTGTGTCATCGTATCGTAGAGTTACACAGATCATAATCAAGGCTGGCCCAGTGCCAAGTACCAGGGAGTTCTGGCCAGTGATCTCTGTGTTTTCCTGGCCTAGTGAGATAAATTGCATCAATTTTGCAAGGAACAACAACAAGGAGCAAAGCAGCAAGCATTGCATCTGGTCACCTTTAACTTCTCAGCCTAAATGAGCTCATGCCCAGTTACATCTGGATTAGCTAAGAGGTTTTTGTATCATTTCTAGTAATCTTTGTCCTCTCTGCGTGTAAAACAAGGTGTTTTATTGGATCTGTCACTACCTCGTAGAACAAAATAAAGGCAAATAAAAATAACAACTGAAATTACTATGCTCCTGCTCCTCCTCCTTTCTCTGCAGCTATTTGCTTTATTTATGTTTTTACCAATACCAGAGGATTTATATGAGTTTTTAAAAATAGTTTGGAATGAGCCAAGCATTGCTTCCCCTTGAAGCAATCACTTCATGGACCACTTTATTTACTATACAGTTCAGATGTCAGATATTTACATGGTAGGAGTTTTATTATTAATAGATTTTTCAACTGGGAAAGCCTGTGTTCTCTGAACTTAGTAGGACTTTATCTTTTCTTACGGTCGATGAGTGATTTATGTGGACAGCTCCTATTAATGTTAATGGAAAGCAAATGTAAATCTCTCCACAATAGATAGATAGCAATCTTACAAAAGTGGTCCAAGCAAAGCTTGTCTTTGTATGGGTCTAACTAGCAATTAGCATAAAAGATTGACATCAGCTCTAAGTCAGTATTTATACAAGTACTGTTAATCTAAATACAGAATCAAATTAATCCCTCATGTAACTCCAGTGCCTGCTTTGGAATTTCAGCACTGAGGATTGAGACTTGCTCTGTGTAAGCTAAATCTAAATGCACAGGTTTTAAGGACTAGATTCTGATACCCTGTTCAGTCAGAGGGAACATTGTAAATTAAGCCAACCTGTATAGCTCCCACAAAACCATTTGAAAATTCAGATTTATAAAGGAGGCAGATAGAATTACATGCTTTTTGGGATTAGGCACCTAAAATACCATCAGGACCACAAAATACCACCTTTCAGCAAAATCCTTGGAGAACTAAGACAGAAAAAGCATGATTTGAAAGGGCCTTTCTGTGAAATTCTTGTAGGAAAATGTGCCAAGACCTGGGTAGGAAAATGAAAAATAACAGAACAAAGGCACGAGATTTTAATCAAAAATCATAAAGGTTTTGTGGTTGGATTGCTTTTGCTGAGAAGTGTTTTCTTTAAAAAATAGTGCAAAAAAATAATAGAATTGTTTGGGTTGAAAGGGACATTAAAGCTCACCTCATACTAACCCTCCTGCCATGGACAGGGACACCTTCCACCAGGCCAGGTTGCTCCAAGCCCTGTCCAATCTGGCCTTGAGCACTTCCAAGGATGGGGAATCCCAAGCCTCTCTTTTTTGCTTCTTTTATCTCTGGTGCAGTTTCTCACCACCTTCACAGTGAAGAATTTCTTCCTAATATCTAATCTAAATCTCCCTTCTTTCGGTTAAAAGCCATTGCCCCTCATCCTGTCAGTCCAAGCCCTTGGTCCAAAGACCCTCTCCAGTTCTCTTGGATCTCCTTTAGTTATTAAAAGATATTCTGAGGTCTCCCTGGAGCCTTCTGCTCTTGAAATATCATTATGCCTGATTCCTGACTGGAGCTGGAGTTGAGATAGAACTTATATTTTGCAACATAAAGGAAAGGTAAATAATGGCCTGGGTGGTACTGGGAGAGAAAATCAGGCTCATGGGTGAGTTCTGCACAGCAGGACCTTGATGTGTCCCATCCATCACTGCCTGGATCTCAGGTTTAGACCAAACTCAAGATGAAGCTATGGGACATAATAAGATATAAACTCATAAACTTCTATTTAACTTCTCACACAGAGGAATAGAACTGGGATTATTCAGGTTCTAGAAGAGAAGGCTCCCGGGTGAGAGCAAATAAGACAGAAGCAGACCTTTCTCAGAAGCTGACTGGACACGGCACTGAGCAACCTGGTTGAGGTGACCATGCTCTGTGCAAGAGGGCTGGGTAAGATATGTTGAGCCATCCCTTCCAATCTCTGCAGTTCTGTGATTTTGTGAACCCTCTGGGCTCAGTTCAGTTGCCCAGATGCAGGGCCAGCAGCTTTTGATAAAAATAAGGTATCGATATCCTACCTAGTTTGCATTTGCTTTTCCAGGTAAGACTTAGGTTATCTTTCCAGGCCCAGAGTGATTCCTTACTTTTTACCCTAAATGAATGAAAGTATGAAAAGAGCACCTGGCCTTGCTTCTGGTTTTAATCTCTGTGCCTGTGCCAAGACAAGCCAACACGCTGGTGTTGAGTCCAGAAGCAACTTCACCCTGTGACTCATGACTTCTGGACTCAAAGTCTTGCCTTGGATGTGGAATGCCAGTGTGTCCCATTACTGCTCTCAACCAGAGCCATCTAGTTTTGGTGTGGTTTTGATAATATGCAGCCTGCTGTAGGTGACAGCTTGAACAGAGGTATGGGACAAGATGATCTCCAGATGTTCCAATCTCAACAATTCTGCGATTCTGTATCCTCAAATTTTCTTCCATTAGAGTGGTTGGAAACTGAGCTCATGCTTTTATATAAGGAGAGTAGGTGGGACAATATTTTGGAAAATGGTTGCTAGACCAATTATATTAGTGTTTGTAGGCCCTGGAATACCGAAGCACACAAATATCTGCTCATAGAAATTTCTTTCAAGACTCTCCATCTTCTTAAACTTCTCCAGAGTCCAAAATCAGTGCTCTGAGATGAAGGACTTTAGTTTTCAATGCCATCCTGACTGGCAATCTTTTCAGGACAACCAAAGTCAGAAGGGAAGCATCAGTTGTCTTAGCCATAGCTGTCATCACTCAAAATCGGGTATGAATTGGGTATTCCCAAGGAACATTAGGAAAATATCAGCTCAGTATGGACTGAATGCAAATTGAGTCTGCTGGTCAAGTGTCCTGTGTTTGACTGAGCTCCATAAAGGGTGCATAAGGACTAGTACATGGCACTAATTCCTAGGTAGTTCTTCCTGCTTCTGGTGATCCATGGCTCAGGAATCTCTGGAGTCTTTCTATTTAATAGTTTTTGGTAGAATTTTCTGCCATTTTCTACCTGTCTCAATATCTTTTTTTTTTTTTTTTTAACAGAGGAGAAAATTTACTCGAAGTGGTGATGATATTCTATATTTACAGATGTATTTCAGATATACTGTCTCCTACCTAAAAATTAATTAATTAAATAAATATAAGCAGAACTAAGAAATAGTCTTAAGACCAGTCATCCTGTTTAGTGCTCCAATTATTTGCATGGTCTGCAGATGCCATTTTATACCCACTGTAGTAGAGGTCATTTCTGAAATCTGGCATGTTGTGCTTTCAAATGCCATCAGAGTGATCCTTACACATTAATGTGCTTTGATGCATCTCATACTCCTTTTTTAAAAAGTAAAACAAGTAATTCCAGAAGTACAAAGACAAAGAAAAACACTGTTTCTGTTTTTGTTCTGACTTGACTGACATTATAATTTAATTGGCTGGATTGCTTCTTTTATGTCTTTATATACCTGTGGAAATGAGGCTGCCACAAAGCAGTTGAGCAGTGGCAAACAGGCTGTCATAGCTGACATCCAACTGTACAAACCAGGTTCAAGAAGCTTTCAGGATGAGTTTATCTCTTTTCTCCTAAACCATCCTTTAATATGAAAATTTTAAGGCACAGAATTAGTCATGAAAGAATTACCAGTGTATCAAATAAAGTAACATTAATCCAGGGAAAGTCGTGTAGCAGGTGAGATTCCTCCCCTGATGCAGCTGTCTGATTTTGGTAATTATAGCATGGGAATTTGTCTGTGTACTTGGTGCCCAGTCTCTCATTGCTGTCACCGAAAATTGAGAGCTCAAATCTGGCTTGACATAGTTTTTTGGTGCCCACCTGAGACATTGAAGGGCCTGTGAGACATCCATATGGGATTGATAGATACAACCCTGAACTTACAGGAGAGCCACGCTCTTCTAGAGAGACAGCTGGATGCAGGATGAGGCTTGGGGGCATCTCAGACAGCACTGGATACACGTGTGTGGGTGGTTAATCAAGCACTTATCAGTGTTGTCAGTGGGAGTCTAGAGAGCAGTTACACTCACCTGGAGGCAGACGCCTACTCTTATGTAGGTCTGCAGTCAGGAATCTGAAATTTGGATGTGTTCATCTGCTCTATCTGTCTAACCCATCATGATTGGTGGAGATCCTGTCCGGACAAGTCAATGAAGCCTGGAAAGCAATTCAGCTCACACAAGAAATACCTACCTGCATTTGGTCAGGTTAACTGCTCTGTGGACTCCAGTGATGGCATCAACTGGATCTTCATCTTCTCTGACTCAAATCAGGGACAGAACAAACATAGGCATGCCCTTCCGAGACCCTTAAATATAGGTGTCTGGCCGTGAATCCTGCCTAGAGTTCACTGGAACAAAGTGATTGTGTTTGAACCTTTCATATGAAATTAACTTGAGAAGCCTCATAAGAAGAAATGAAGGAGACCAAGACTCATCACATTCTCACATGGAGACACTAATTCTGCTTTTGAATCACATTTATCTGCCATTTCCCTCACCCCTACTCACACTGTGACAACTTATGCTGTTGAATACAAGCCTCAAGTCCCTTCCCACCCCATGCCTGAACATATCCAAATTAATTTATTTAAGCCACTAAAAAGTCCTTGGTCTTAAATTTTTTTAACAGGATCCTGTGCTTATTCTATTAAAAAATTAATCTGCTAGGGTGTCTTTAATCAGCCAAGTCACACAAAGGGAAAATAATGACACAGTAACTTTAGGGAACCTTGACTTTGAGCCGCCTTTTATAAGCATGGAAGGCAGAATAAAAAAAAATCAAAAGCAGTAAAAACTTATATTATTTCTGTCAGTAGCTCCTTTTCAGAAAATGTTGTGAAAACAATCTCTGTGTGGAGGAAGCAACATACTGAGCAACAAGCCTCAATCACAGGAAGTTCATTTTTTTCCTTGGCGCGTCGCCCAGTGCCATCAGAACTAATTAAAAACAGAGCCACGCTGGTAGGAAGCTCAGTGTTTGGGTTTTACAATAACGGAGTAGCAAACCAGGGGGACGTCTAATGAGAATAGTTTCTGAGTTTGTTTTCTAGCATTGGGCAACTATGTCAATTACTGGAAGTACAGCTCAGGGCCAGCAACCATGCTGAGCCACGAAAGAGGGTTATTTGCCGTACAGATTGAGCTGCTACTTTGATGCATGTGTTCTGCGTGTCACTTGTACACTGGTGCAGCTCCTTGGCTCATGACTAAATACGAAGAGGCTGATGCCACCTTGCTCTTCTTGTCTGAGGCTACATCAAATGTTACGAGACAGGGCTTTCCCCTGGATCATTAGATATGCTCCAGTTAAAAAATTAAATATGTCCCCTTCTAAAGATTCTACTTGTAATGAAGGATCTGACTTGCAAAGGGAATTATCAGCCAGGGGCTTAACCCTTTGAGAGTTGGAGGAAAAGACAGGTTGACCTGAATATTTTTAAAGCAAGCCTCATAACTCAAACAATCCCAAATGAAAATTAAAAATATGCATTTAAAGCAAGCATACGGTTTCAAAATCTCACATGTGCAATTTTTACACTTGTAAATAACCTGCTTATTATAATGCCTGTGGAATCACTGTATATATTAAATATTTTATACTCATATTTTAGAATTACATTTGATTTTATGAGCAAAGAAAATAGAAGTGAGAGAGGAAAACAAGCTGCAGCCAAGGAAAAGTTTGTTGTAAAAATGAAGGAAATGCCCTTTACATCCACTGAGGACAGAGTGGGAAGCAATGGGCTTAAACTGTAGCAAGGAAGGCTTAGGTTAGTCATTAGGTAAACTTTCTAAGTGTAGACTATCTCTGCCTGGGCAGGTGGTGGAATCTCCATCAATAAAAGGTTTTAAGAGTAGTTTAAACAAACATAGACTCATAGAATGGTTTGTTTTGGAAGAGACCTTATAGATCATCTTGTTCCAACCCCCTGCCATGGGCAGGGACACCTTCCACTATCCCAGGTTGCTCCAAGCCCTCTCCAACCTGGCCTTGGACACTTCCAGGGATGGGATATAGCCAACCTGTTCCAATGCCTCACCATCATTTGAGTAAAGTACTTCTTCCTAACATCTAATCTAAATCTCTCATCTTCTAGGAGAGATAATAGTTTTAAACCTATTCCCCCTTGTCCTGTCACTATCCGCCCATATGAAAAGTCACTCTCCCTCTTTTACAAGCCCCATTCAAGTACTGGAAGGCTGCAATGAGGTCATGCCAAAGTCTTTGCTTCTCCAGGCTGAACAACTCTCCCAGCCTGACTCCATGGAAGTGCTCCAGGCCTTTGACAGTTCTCTGATTTGTGATTAACTTTCTTCTCTGTTGTAGAGGTGAGATCTCAGATCGTGTTCCCAGCCTTCTCTGAGGAATGAGAGTCTGAGGACATGGATTGAGAGATTCTCAACATTATATAAGATCTGTCATCCTTAGTGCTCAATGGTGATGGTAACTGGGATTAATAGGCTTACTAGCTGTTTCAAATTTACTACCTACTCTAAACTGGTATGCCCAACCATCTAACTTTTGAATGAATTCAATCCACTTTATTCAGTCTTGACAAAAAAATTTCAATTTCTCAGTAAATATAAGTTTGGTATATTCTGAAAGTTTCCTTATCATGGCAGTTTTGTTTGTGTCCTTGTTGCTTTCCTGTGTAGCATGATTGTCATTTTCTTCATGTTGCCCCTTCTGGTATCTTAGGCTGAGATCCAGAAATGTGGGTAAGATAGCAAATAACACTGATGTAGGTTCATTGCTGTAAGATTGCTTCATAATGTATTTACATCATTGTTATTGGTCATTGGTGGCTTTCTCTTGACTCTGTGGGTCACCCCCTGCATTGCCCTCCAAAGTCCTCCTGCACACACGTCGTCTTCCATTTGTGCCACAGGCAACGCACAAATCTCTTTGCTGTGGAGAATTGCTATCAGGATGGTAATTGCTTTTACTAATTATACAGTCTCCATTGACTAAAGAGAGAGCCTTAGTTTAAACAAGCTGTTTAAACTAGTTTCCTAACTACACACTCAACTTAGACAATGTGAATCCTGGCTGATGTCCTGTTGTGCTCCTAAGCAGTGTAATAATATGAGTAAATGAGATCCTGGGACCATGAGATCAAGTTATATCCAGCTGGTGGGACTCAGCCTTATTTTCTATCTATGTACTATGACTCCTGCTACCTTAGATGTGACTGGTGAGGCAAAGCTGTGAATACTGTCTGAGCATCCCAGATTCAACAGTGACTCTGAGACAAATTGTGCCGTTTTCATGAGCCAGTTTAGAGTTTCAGTTCTTCTCACAGAACCTAATGCCTTCAGAAGGAAATATATGCAATGGTACAAGAGACTCAATATTATCAGACTCAATTTGTCCTATAATACAAATAGTCCACATCGCCTTAAAGGTATTAAGCCTCATTATTTTTTCACCTTACTTCTGTTCCAACATAAGATAAGCTAAAAAATATTTCTCTGCATTTACAGAAGGTGAAAATATGAAATTATTTATCACAAATCTGCTGACATAATGTGCCCCTAAACCTCTGTGACTTGCTGATAAACCCCAGTGATTATTCTTCCACTGCCTGTTCAGCTGTTTTGCTGACACTATCACCTATGTCAAGAGCTTTGATCAAAGCCACAGCTTTGGTCTCTCGCCTGTATGTTTGACTGACCTTTTATTACTTCAGTAAAGGTCTGGGTCCCAATTCACCATGAAAGTAAACGGATACAATTGTGTTGACTTCAGTGGAATCACACACACTTAAGCCAACGGTGAATTTGGACCTCAGTAACTACATTTCCTTTTATAAGGCTGGTGGATGAGTGCTTGGGGAACAGTTAGCTTGTCAAATAAAGGCAATAGCTTTATCTTTCTACACTGTATTTATAGTGCACTCTTCCTACCAGACTTTGCCCTGCTGAAGCCAGTTGTTCCAGGTTTTATTTCAGTCAGATCAGGGAAAAGAAGAAAAAACTAAGGATGAAATAGGAGGCATTGTAAGAATTATGTTACTCACTGATTGCAATATGATGGTCTTGGCATAAAACAATTTAAAAGGCAGCCGAAGCCCTCCTATGCTCCCTGGTTATGTTTGCTTTCTTCAAATCATGCTGATTAATGTGGCTAAGCTAAGTTGACTTTTATTTTTTCCTTTCTTTTCTGACTGACTGCAGGCAAAAGGGGAATTTGACTAAGCAAAAAAAAAATAGTTTTTGGATTAAATTAAAAATTAAATATCAGGTTGAGAATCTTTAAATAAAAGCAGTAGCTCATTTCTTTGAGTGGATCTATTGTAGCACATCCTGAAGCTCAGATTCAGGCACCAGAACTTATTATGGGCCCTGGTGTGTTTTTGTTCATGGAAAATCACAACTGTTTAAGCAATTCCTGGACACAGTTAATGTTCTGGGGTGGGCCTGACAGTATTTCTCACAAGCAGGTTGCATGCAGGCACCTTGATTTGAGGCTATGAGGGTCTCATGGTATGGAAATGACCAGCTCATGTAGTTGGCCAGAAAGCAGCACCTGAAATGATTTAGTTCACTGGTATATATGTACGCCTTGTGGCTGAGTCAGGATATTTGGGCAAGTTGGGATATTTGGGCTCAATCCTTCTGTCTGTTTATGAAAGAGAAAGATGTTACCCTCTCAGGACAGAAGTCTAATCATGGAGTGGTTGTTTATCTTTGAATGATAGAATCATCAAGGTTGAAAGAGACCTCCAAGATCACCAAGTCCAACCTGTGACTGATCCCCACCTCATCACCCAGCCCAGAGCACTGAGTGCCACATCCACTCATTCCTTGAACATCTTCAGGTGACTCTGCCACCTCCCTGGGCAGCCCATTCCAATTCCTGACCACCCTTTCCATGAAAAAATTCTTCCTGGTGTACAACCTGAACCTCTCCTGGTGCAGCTTGAGGCCATTTCCTCTTGTCCTGTCTTTGTTGCCTGAGAGAAGAGCGTGACGTCCACCTGGCTACAAACTCCTTTCAGGGAGTTGCAGAGAGAGATAATCAGAAGTTTAAACTCAGGAAAGGTGGTAAACCTGAAAATGGGATCCAAGAAAGAAAGAAAGTAATAGAGACAATGGAACAGACAAGAGAAGCAATTGCTTGCCAGAGTTTCAGTAGTTTAGGGGAAAATAACCCGCGTAAATCACCAAAACATAAAATCCTGTCCAGGCAGGACAGACTGGTTCAGCAAAGCAGATTGGCTCTGTCATACTCCATCCCTGCTCCACAAAGTGGCAAGACAGAGAAACTCTTTGCCTGGCTACTTCTAAAGATATAAAACTAATTTAAATAATAATGATAAATAGCACCCCACCACCCTCCTCACATAACCAGCAAAAATCCTGATCTTCCATTTCTTTTCTGAGCTGAGATTCTTGCTTAACAGCAGAAGAGGGATTTCAGGGAAAAATGGCAGCAGCTAGCATTGTTTGTTTTCCACTGTAATTTTAACCAAATGTTTCTTTCAGGCAAGGTATTTCTCCAAGGACATTGCCTTAACTTCATACCATTTTCAGGAAAGTTAAAAAGAGTCAAAACTGAAATGTAAAGAAGAGAGAGATGAATAAAAATACATTAGGGCTGGCTTTGCTCAGTGGAAGTCCCTCCTGCAGCTGGCCCAGAGTTTTCTTCTGCAGCACAACAATATCCTGAGGTTGCGCTGTGAATGTTTGAGCTTCTCCAGTTAAAATTAGATGAAGGAAATGGATGTACTGACTCCTCTTTATATCTTTATATTACCACGTTAATCTGCAGGTAAACGACGTGACAGCAATTCCCTTCTGTTGCAGTGGTTCTTAATCTGTTCAGTCCGGATGGAGCTCAAGCAGTGAGGTTAAAACACCAAACAAACCTACGCCAAGTTTCTAATGATGTCTCAGTAAAACTTGGCCTTTGGTTTTATAGCATGATGTTATTCTTTGAAAATAAGATTAATTTTGTCTTGCTAGGAATCATGAATTTACCTAGGGGTGTAAAGCAAGAGAGAATGTGCCCTATTAGCTTCTTAGGACATTTGAACAGATCAATGGTTCATGTTGGTCAGGTTTAGTGTGGCATTCAGCTAAGTGTAGATGCCTACAACTCAGATGTCTATAATGCAGATATCTGTGTTGGATTTGTTTAGATCCCCTATAATGAAAGCAGGGAGGAGACAACTCTGGTGTGGGATTGTTTGCATCCTTAGAAAGTGAGTAATGTAATTACACCCTTAAAACTGTTTTTTTTCCCATTGAAAGGAAAGGGAATGTACAGGAAGAATTTTGGAAGTGAGATGTAGATGAAAAAAGTAGGTGAAATGTGTTCGAGTGTCTTTTCTGAGATTAGCAAGTTTGGAATATCCTACAGGCAAAGTCAAATCTGTCTTGCAATTTGCTTTCCTTTTTT
>VZTI01001558.1:499045-646398 GCA_013397865.1 Struthidea cinerea | reverse complement strand
TTTTTTGGTTTGTTTTGTTTCTTCCTGGGGACAACTGTGAAAAGCTTTAGGGAACAGGAGGATATTAATAAGCACAATTGGGAATGTGTTTGTGGAGGGATTGAAAATACACAGGTGAAGCAGGGAAGTCGCTGAGGGTTACTGAAAGATACAACAGAACAACCGTGGGACATCAGTATCCCATGTGCCGATTCCTTCCAGTGGGAAAGAGAAGTTTGTCCTGCAGCAGAAGAAAGAAAGAGTGGCTGGAGATGTCATCCAAAATCTCTTCCCATAAGAGGAAGACACTGAGGAGAGAGGAAAATAGAGCATCAGAGTATCAAAGATAGAGTTGGGAAAAAGCAAGAAATTAGGATACATGATTAAAATTACATAGACAATCGGAAAAATTTCTTTTGTATGGCCAAAGCCTAGTTCAGGACAATCATATGTGCACTGCCCATAACTTGTGATGCAGGCATCTTTTATTCCTAAAGGATATAAAAGAAAATTTGAATCTGTTGTTTTTTTCCCCTGAATATTACAGCCCAAGCCCTGCTCAAAGATAACTTTCTACAGATTTTCCAGTATGAAAATTGAAACCTGCAGACCTCTATTTTGCTGTTTAAGATTCCAAAATTTTTCAGTCCTGCAGATTCTCCTTGTAAATACCACCAGCACAAGACAGAGGAAAATCCATCTCATGTCTGGGGTCTTCAGCTTGGAGACGTACTTTCCCTTTTATCTGTTCTTTTGTGTTTAAGGTTGTTAGGCAACTAAGAGTCTCTTTTTTCCCAGCGTTCAGTGGTACCTCTCTGATTCCTGCAGAAGCAATTCACCCTGTGATTCCTCCAGCAGTGTGTGCACGCTTGCTTATGCCTGGAATTTTATTCATTTGCCTTGGGTATAAATACGCAGCACCGTTGCCAGCTCAGTGTACACAAGTTTACAGAAGTAATCCACATAATAATCCAAATACTTTCAGATTAGTGCGACAGGCACTTTCTTACTTTTCAGCATTGGTAATCCTATCTTTTCACTTCCCAAACCATTATGATTGTTCAACAAGATAAGGGTTAGCGGGAAAAGATATATTCTCTTTTAAGTGCTATTCCCAAGTTAATCTTATTGCAAAGCTCTCCATAATTTATTTACTGAAGATGATTTGAAAAATCAGATCAGGGAGGGTGAGGGTGATGCCTAACTTGTGTGCATGGAATAAATAAGCATTCTTATTTTAGTATCTTCTGGACAAAAGTTGATATGACGAGAATAATCCCTGTGACTGGGAATATGAGGAGCCCTTTCTGGCACACCCATCTACAAAGCCAAAGACTGAATGAGGATATGAGGGCAAGGAACTGAGATATTCTTTGATCCTAAGCACCAGGATATAAGTGTAATATTTAGGACAATGTGGGAAAGATGATTGTAATTGCTTCCCATGTTCTGTGATTAAATAAGGGCATCAGTCGCACAGGCAGACAATTTTATACCTTTCTTTAGTTCTGGGGTGGCTGTGTAAAACAGAAAAAACCCATTTGCTTCATGGTCATGAGCTATTGAGTGAATAAATTCATTAATGGTTAATGGCAGATAATTGTTGGGCCCACATAAACAGCAGCTGGGTAGGCTGATGTGTCAAAGAGCACACTTGAAAGCATTGAGTGAAAGTTTCCAAAAATACTCAGTGTTATCCTTTTCTGACTGAGATTTTTTCACTGATTTTACTGGGAATATATTTGTATCTCTCTCAGATATTTTTGTGAATCACATCCACAAGACTAGACTTACCATCTTATATGTCAACTCTGGACATGGCTTCATCCCAAGAAATTATTTTTAATATTAACATTACAAAAAAAAGGAAATTTTTACAATTACTCAGGAGGCATTTGATGATCCTTCAGAGCAAGGTCGGACATGTTATGTACTGTCTCCCTGTTCTCAATAAGTTTCTCACATTTAAAAATGTAAATTATGCTGTTTTGAGGGATGTTCCATATTTGTGATTTTAATGACAAAGATCATAAAAAAGAAAGGCAACTGTTGAGGCTACATTCCCTACACTTTTTTGCCATGCTAATGAGAGTGAGAAAGCAGCTAATAGCCAGTCAGAGGTGTTGAAGTGATCTTACAGGATAAGATCTGTGCAGTCACTCTCTTTACAGCCTATTGCAAAAGGATAGAAAATGATTCATCCTGGATCCTGAGTCTCCTCCAAAACAACAGTAAAAAACATAAAGAGGGTAAATTCACACAGCCAGAAGTTTGCAAGTGGCAGATGTGGAGATGAGAAAGTGTTGCCCTACTGAATTATCTGGTAGATGGGACATTCACCATGGCTGTTTTATTCTTTTTGGCATTTTTTTTAACCAGATTTAAAATCTTGCAGGTGACTTGTGAAAAATATTTATTTGTACTTATTTTGTAGTATCTTGTTCATCTCCTTATTTGGAAGGGAGATTACATTATTAGGACTTGTTTTACTGATGTTGCCTCTGCATCTCCTTCCCCTTTTTTTTGGTCCCCATCCTTTCAGATATAAATGTAACCCAGTGAGAGCAAAATGATGTAATCCAAATCCAGATTTTTTTTCCTCAGAAAAATCACATTCTTGATATTTAAATAAATGAGGTAGATAGTAATAATAGATAAGAGACAGGATGATTACAGGTGAGTAGCTAAAACAGAGCAATGAAATGTTCTGTGAAATGTCAGAGAGGTTTATAGAGCACAGAGGAATGATTCCAACTGGGACTTCATTGGGCTCTCCTGTTTCTTAAAAGAAATTAAGCAAAATAAATCAGAAAAGGAAAAACTGTTTGACCCACGTGACTGTGAAGATCATTATTATTACATTTTTTAACATTCCAGGTTTGATAAAATTTTCTCCAAATAAAACTGGATTTTTCTATGACTGTTCTGCTTATCTGTGAAACATGCTGGGGCATTGTCTGGGAGAATAGGAGTTGGCAGAGGTCACATCTGTGCAAGGGAGTGTCCTAAAAATTAAGCAGTATAGAAATACAAGGACCCTGGCTAAGGCCATGTCCAAACCCTGTTGAGCTTATCAGTCCAGACAGAGCTGTAAAAACCAGTAATCTTAGAGCTTCACAGACTTCTATTATGAAAATAAGAGCCTCAAAGCTTTACAATGCTTTGTCTGGGTCAAGTTCCATCTCTTCAGGAAGAAGTAAAAATACCCAAAGGAATTTGGTTGGAGACAGTTACTCAAATTATTTTCCTTGTTCTAGTACTACGACTTTATCCTAGGAAGAGCTAAAAGGACCCCCAGGCTTTGTGGGGCTCTGGAAGCAGCCTTTATATCTCCATAAAGTAGGACCTTTTAAAGCTTGTCCATGTCCACATGAACAATCCCCCATCCATCCCAAGAAGTATAAAATCACCTGCTGTCCGTAAAGGCAAAATACTTTGTTATGCAGCCAGTAATACTGCAGAACAAGACTGGGTGATGCAGTTCCAGCTCTTTGCTGTTGACAGGCTGGAGATGTGTTGCTCCAGCAGATGGGGACAGGAAGGACAGGAAGGCCAGGAGTCTTCATTTCTCCCGCTGTTGGAAGGCAGTCAGGAACTTGCCGTACCACTAGAAGAATAACACTCCTGCATGACTAGGAAGATTTTCCACTTGGTAGAGATTCCTGGAAGGGGCAACTGTTAAGCTGCCTCCTATCCCTTCTTTCTTCTGCTCTGTTCCCATGACTTGGGGATCCCTGGTAAGGGGTGATTGTGCTATTTAGGTCATGGATTTGTGCAGTCAACTTGCAGTACTTGCTTGCTAAGCACTAAGCAAGCTGTATCCCATAATAATATTGTTCTATTGTCTTTGTCTAAATGTGTGTTTAGAGGAGGAGTTGTTTGATTTTTGGAGGAAGAATAAGGAAGAGAGAAAATGCCTACAGCATAATTAAAAAGTTGTTGCTCTAATTTTTCTCCTCACTTTAGAATCCTCTGTTGGCTTTAATTAAGTGCTTGAATTAAGATCGTAAGGCAAACACTATTTGATGTTTTTTTCTCTTTTTTTTTTTAAATGAAAGCAAGTTCACTCACCAGGTGGGTTTCTCCTCAGGTGCTTGCTGCTCTAATATAGACAATCCACATGGGCATCTCTGCAGGCAGTGTGCTTTCTTCCTGAGTGCTCAGGGGCTCCAAAGAGGTGCCTGTCCCTGCTGTCCCCAGCTGTGGTGTGGGAAAACGTTGGCAGTTCCGTGAGCATTTCAAGGATGTGTGCAGCGAGGAGGGACAGGGATCCTTGAGGGTGGCTCACGGATTCATAACTGGGGGCAACGAGATGAAATTGAGCAAAAGCAAAATGAGGTTGGATATCTCGACAAACTTCTTAAGTGCCTGTTAGATCATTTGTGAGAGAGAGTCCCCGAGGTACCCACAGATGCTCTGTTGGTTGAGTCATTTAAAAATATCTGTCTAGGTCATCACATGCTCCCTATTGCTGCAGCATCTAAAAAGCAACCACAGAGACTTAGGAAATTGGGCCAAGAGGGACTTGGGGAGGTCATTTTGGCCTCAAGAGATGAATGATCCTACTTAACACATCCCCAGAAGACATCTATCAAACAATAACGAGCAATACAACCCCTCATGGGGGAAAGAGCTATTATTTTTCTCATCGTAAATATGAAAAATCAAAAATAAATGGAAGACAAAAGTTTTAACCAAGTCACACAGAAATTATAGGGTAGAGATGGGAATTGAAGTCAAAGCCTCGCAGAGTAAATACAGAACCAAAAGACCATTCTTTGGTCTAACTGGTCTGTACGAGGAATTGATGAGCATCTTTTTTTCATGCAGTACTATTTTTATTCTGTACTTTTGACTAGGCAGGTGGACTTCTGGTTCTCCTCAGTCCCTATGAAATTTCTTATTTCCTCATAAATTCTTAAAAAAAAAAGAAGACTGATCATTATTGGTAATATGCCAGTTTTAGCAAAAATATCATTTATTGCAAACATCAGAAATTATTTATGCTTGTGATCTTTTAGACTTTATCACTTAAATTTCTTCCTAGAGATTTAGAGGTGGGCCTGGCATTGCTGGTTTAGTGGTTGGGCACAGTGATCTTAAAGGTCTTTTCTGACCTTAATGACTCGGTGATTCTATGAATTGCCAACTACCTTGCTTTCCCTGGCAGCTGAACATTTTTCAATGAACAAGAAGGAAAATATTCCCAGGCAAAACTGGGAACCTGAGAATTGATATTAAATAGCTGATCTTGTCCACCTCTTGCTCCTATTATAGCCTGGCCATGACTAGGAAGAAAATCAAAAACACTGGACAATTTCTGAATGGAATTTTATTCCTGTTGGGATCTCTTCCAGATCGTTTTGTGCTACAATGATAGTGAGGTGTTACAAATATTTCCAAAGGATGATGAAGTGTAAACTCCTGTTGATGGGCAATCTAGCCAAAGGGAGAAAAGAAATCAAAATTATCTTTTCAATGTAAATTGCTTGCTGAGCCATGATTTGGAAATTTAGACAAACCATTTGAATATTTAAAACTTTATTGAGACTTATCAGTAATCAGTAATCGGAACCTGGACTACTGGACTTGCCAGCAGTCTGAGAGCCAACACCTGTTTTGTCAATGGAACTACACAAGTTACTCTGGATTTACAGCAGTGGCATGAGCTGATGATATAAGCTATGGCTTTTGAAAACCTGTATTTGAAAACCAGTTACTTTGGGTGTCTTTGGTTTCGGGTAACGACTTTGCTTTACTTGCTTTGCTGTGGGTTAACATGTGTGACCACAATTTTATGAAAATCAAACACCTGTTTCACACTTGACACTCAAAATATCACAAGGCCAAAGTGATTCCAAATCTAGAGTCCCCGTGTTGCCAGCTTGTAATGTGATCTGTGGGAGGATAATATGCATGCACTGATTGCAGCAGGACAGGAATGAACAACTCAGTCTGTAGGTTGGGAGAAGGAAGGAGCAGAATCTACCCAGGCTGGGAGACTTGACTGGCTTTTCTTTACCCTGCCTGCTAAATATCTGTTCAGCTTGAATGAAACCTATTTTTTTTTTTTTTTTAGGATTCATCTCATCCAAATTTACATGTCAAAAAATTAGATTTCCATGGAACAGTCACCCCAAACTCTCTTTAAAACTGATGGAAAGAAACGGGGATCTGTGGAGAATCCATTTGGTGACTTGTCTACTGCGGAGAAATGAAGCCCTTCAGAAACTGCTTATTTTCATGTGTTGATTCCAAACATAGTGGTCTAGACTAGATAGAAACAACTAGCTTTTAGAGCCCTGGCTCCGTGCAGTGTAATTGGTCTGGTTTCAGGAATCTGTTTGCCTCTTTTTGAGTTACAGATGCCACTTTTGAAAGCACGGTCAGACATTATTTCTCAGTGAATGAGTTGAGCAGCTCTAATAAAAATACAAGTATAATCCATGCCATCCTCAAAGGCACTCAGAAAATGCATGCCTGTCTGGTCCTGACTTGTTAACAACCATAAAGACAGCACTTGGAAGCATTTAGTACAGCTGTATGAACCATGCACTCTCAAAGAGCTTCATCTGCTATATTTCCTCCCAGTGGCAAATAAAAAAAAAAAATCCAGTATAATTAGGGCATAATTCTGTTAAATTTGTGCAATAAAAGCATTATTAAAAGAAAGAAAAGATTGCCCTTATGGGCTGTGCTGCAGTGGAATCAAGCATAGCTTGTTAGAGTTATTTTTGTTATTATTGCATTACTTGGCTATTGTGTTACCCCTGAAATGCTGTAAAGGAAGGAAAAGGCCGTGTAGATGGAATTTCAAAGTGATTCCTTTATTCAATATTAAAATTTCATTGGCTACATATGTGCAGAGTGAGGTCTTGGAGGAGTTGTTTGCCATGTGTGTCACTGAAGCTCAGCTCCTTGAGACCAAATTTCCCATGGACACAACCTGCCCACAGACCCCATCAGGGCCTGAAATCTGAAAAATCTGAAAAAATTGCTTCAGCCAGGTTAATGACTTTTTGAGGAAGTTAAATTAACCTCAAATCTGCCCCAAGTATACCCTTTGCAGACATACAGACACAGACATCCTGCCCATTACAGACAGAGATAGAAAGCTTTCAAAGGCACTGATGTTCAGCATGATGTGACATTTCCTTATGTCCTGGGGAGAATAACATTTTACCAGGCTACAGAGAATGTCTACACAACTCTTCTCACCCCTTCTCTCAGAGAAATACCTTCAGTCTGTTGTAGATACACTGAAGAAATTCCTCACGTGGACTTGACTGACAACATTAACTACAGGAGCATAAAGTGGGATATGCAGAATCTACTGGAGAATAGAGCTGTGCTGAGCTCTAAAGGTGCAGATTTGCCCCTCTTCTCTGCTCTTGTGAGACCCCTGCATCCAGCTCTGGGGTCCCCTGCACAAAAAACACATTGGGCTGTTGGAGTGAGTCCAGAGGAGGGTAAGAGAGATTGTTAAAGGAATGGAGCACCTCTCCTATGAGGAAAGGCTTAAAAGAATTTGGGTTGTTCAGCCTGGAGAACAGGAGGCTTTGGGGTGACCTAATTGTGTCCTCCCAGTACCTGAAGGGAGATGACAAGAAAGATGGAGAGAGACTTTTTGCAAGGGCCTGGACTGACAGGACAAGGGGGAATGGTTTCAAACTGACAGAGAGTGGGTTTAGATTGGATATTAGGAGGAAACTCTTCCCTGTGAGGGTGGTGAGGCCCTGGCACAGGGTGCCCAGAGAAGTTGTGGGTGCCCCGTCCCTGGAAGCACTCAAAGTCAGATTGGACAGGGCTTGGAGCAACCCGGTTTAGAGGAAGTTGTCCCTGTCTGTGACAGGGGGTTAGAATTGGATGATCTTTCAGGTCCCTTCCAACCATTCTATGATTCTATGAATCTGCAACAGAGCTCTTAAAGAGAAGTCCACCTCTGAGCTGACAAAACATGTGATCCCTTCCCTTATTATGTATGCATGAGTGCCTGAGAGACCAGTGGAAATAGTGAGGGCTTTCCAGTATTGATACTCACTCCTAAACTCTGAAGCAGAGATTCATCCAGCAAACACTGAGCTACAATTCAGTTTCAGAACCACATCTGTCAAGGCAGCGCCTTTACATGAGCTGGGAACTGATGTTCTCATTAAGTCAAGGGAGATCTTTTCAATCCAGCCAACAGAGCTGGGGCAGGTAACAATCTCATCTTGGAGCGGACACCTCTGCCTGCCCAGGGAGGTTGTGAATCTTCCCTCTCTGGAGATATACAAAACCTACCTGGATATGTTCCCAATGTAACTCGCTTCAGGTGACCCTGCCTTGGCAGGGAGGTTGGACTGGATGATCTCCAGATGTTCTGTCCAACCCTAATTATTCTGTGATTCTGTGATCTGATTATCTGGACAGTCAACCAGACTGTTGGCTATGTTGACTTGATAAAAGATTCATTTCACTACACACATTGTGCCACTTCTGGTGCTGTAAGTTTTTCCATTTGGCCTCTAGTTTCTGCTCCAGACCTTGTGGGTCTCCCGTAAGGCTTCTGCCACATCTGCCAGTGTTGTGCAGATGTCTCAGGAATGTTGGAGCATCTCAAACGTCACTAGAAGCCTGTGTTTAATAACCAAATCTGGAGCTTTGTCTAAATCTGAAGCTGAATCCTATTAGAGTAGCAGAATTCAGTTGCCTTAACACAGGCTTCTCATGCCATTGGAGGCACTCTGGATATCCAAGACATCTGCACAGCACTGACAGATATGACATGGGACTGATGGAAACCAGCAGCCTTCTGGAGTGGCAGCTGGAGGCCAGGGGGGAAACCGATGAGGTCTCAGATGGCGCAAGATGCCTGTGAGTGAGTGACTGAACTGATCCACAAGTGTCTATATTGGAACCTGTTTCCTCCAGTTCCCCCTTTAGTAAATGGAGAGACACAAGGAGCACAACTTATTTTCTTAAACTCAAGCTTGTTCCTTAAGTTTTCTTAAATCTTAATCCTCTGACCAACCGGCAATGGTTTTGGAAATGGTTATCACTTTTCTGATACAGTGGCCTTGCATTAGTTTAAGGTGTGGGCTCGCCAAAAACAGGGACCTGCATTTCCATTCTGAAAGAAAAAACCTTTGAAAGTTTTTCTTGTATCAAAGCCAGACAATCCTGAAATTTAATTTGAAATTTATTAATTCTTATAAGAGTAATACTAATACTAATACTAATAATCTGCAATGCTAATTTAAAGATTATATTAGCAATTCAGATCACATGCTCTGCTTTGAAAAGAGTATATTGCATTATATAGTAATTATGATGTAACAATTAAATGGTAATAATGTTAATCTTTTAATTCACCATGAATTTAAAACAAAAAAAAGCATGATGAGTAGGGATTGTTCACTTGAAGACTCTTGATCTAAATGCATTGTAACTTTTTTCCAGTTTTAAAATTAAACTTATTTTCCACTGTTGCTTTGTGCAAAATAAAACAAGGACATTTTGCCCTTTCTTAGGATTTTCCACCATGATTCTTTGTGGCCTGGCTTGTATTTCCTTTACTTCCAAAGCTGTTTCATGGCCCTGCTTCTATTTGCAGCTCCAGGGGTGAGCTAGACCTTGCTGGTCTGCCCTGTGATGTTATTCTTGTTGTTTCAGACAGGGAAGAAGGACGGCACCTGAGCCAGGTTAATTAAACCACACCTTCTCCTAGTACCAGTGGTTCACAGCCATCTGCTTTATCATGTGCTGGATTCCCAGCTGGCAAAAATGAGCTCAATTCTCTCCTCTCCCAGTTTTCACCAGCCCTGTGCAAGCAGGGAGGATGGCAGAGCAGATTCCCTGAGCTGCACAGCCTGGCCAACAGTTTAAAGTGTAATTTAATTTTTTTTCTCTCTCTCTCATTGCATCTGCCAGTTTGCATTGTGCGGCCTTTTGCTGTGCTACCCAGGCTGAGAAGTGTCCACAGCTATCAGCTTTCACCAAATTGCTGAAGGGTGAAATTTCACCATTTCTGCCAGAAAAAAGCAGGGCTTTTTTTTTCCTTTTTTCCTTCCCCCACTGCCCCCTCATCAAGGCAAATAGCATCATTTCCCTAGAGAACCAGATCCTCTGTAAGAACAGAAGGACTTTTTAATTCCTTTACCTCAAATGGAAATCTGTTGTACCCTCTCTCGCTTTTCCTCCCTGATACACCCAGACTATTCAGTAAAGAAGTAAATCCTTTCTGAAGCCAGGATATATCAGTGCAAAGTGCATGATTGGAGGCAAAAGATGTTACCAAAAGGCTAAAGCTCAGTCCTGAGAATCCGGACACCTGGTTTCTCTCCATGGCTCTGCCCCTGTGTCCCAGACAGCCATTTATCCTCTGTGAATGTTTATTTACCTTTCTGCATTTGTGTTTAATTATAAGCCGTTTAGAATTTGCCAGGCATGAGTTAACATTTAGTAGTCATTGGATGACTCAGACAAAAAATGATCTGTGCTGTAAAATGGAAAAATATTAATGGAAGTTATTAATATTGATGTAATGTGTTACAGGTATCATTTAATCTATTATTGCAGATTTCTTTGCAGACTTATTGCTGAGCTATCATTTAATTTTTCCCAGTCCCCCAACAGTCTGAAACTGCTTTCTTTCTGAATCCACAGCTTTTATCCAGCACGAAAAAGTGATTTTTCCCTTTAAGCCCCCTTCCCACTGCATTACATTTCAAACTATATTACACGGGTTACATTATGGGTAGCTGCACATGCAGGCCACGATGTAATTCAGCATGACACATGACAAGCAAAGATGTGTTGAAATACCTGAGACTATTAGATCCAAACAACCCTCTGTTAAAGTTTTTTATTACCACATAAATATTCTCCTGGCTGACCAGTGTCTCAGAGGAATAAATACCCCATTAGAGGAAAACCAAAACCCCACGTACTGGCCAAGCATGAGGTTGTTAAGAGAAAAAAAAGGAAAAATAACCTGTTTTTGTACATATTCTTCTCATGTTAGAAATAACAAAACCCAGTAATAATGCAAAAAAAAAAAAAATGCACAAGCCCATCTAATCATACTGAAAATAGGTAATAGAAGATACAGATAGGAAAAGACATTAGAGACGTGTAAGATTTCTCCACAAAGAAAAGGCTGATGAAAAAATGAAGGGAACTTTGTTGAGGGAGTGCTGGGAGACTGGCAGGGTTTTTGGAATCAAGCTCAAGGTACAAAAGAAAGTCAAGGTGATACTAAAATAGGATTTTTCATTTTTCTGGCATTACACTGTAGAAATAATCTGATTTAAGATGAAATCAAGGGAGTCAGGTGGAAGGACTGGGGAAAAAGCAGTGCAGCAGGTCATGGACAAGGAATGAGATGGCGGTGGCAGCCTTGTGCTAATCAAAGGTGTGGAGAATGGCTGTGAAAGTTGAAGGGCTGGGAAGGTGCCAGAAAACAAAAAGGAAAAATAAATTATAGGGAAAATAAATCTTGGTTTAAGCTTTGGAGCTGATAAATGTATTCCTAATAAACAATTATGCAGAAAGCTGAGCTGACAGGAAAAGAGCTACCTGGAAAATTGTTTTTGTGGGAAGGTTACAATAAGTTAGAAGTTGCTCATCAAAAAGAGACTGGAAAAGACACTGAGGAGCAAATTATTTGAACAAACAGGCCTTTACACATAAAGAAATAGGGTAGAGAAGATGCTTGCCTAGAGCTTGGGATGTGCTCCACTCTCTTAATTGTGCTAGAAGTGTGAAGTTGGTTGGAAATCAGCACAAAGTATAAGATATTTAAACTGGATTTCACTGTGCACAGGTCTGCAAGTACTGCAGACTACCAGTATGATAAACCCTGTCTGTTCTAGGCCAGAAGGAGCTGTGGAGAACAAATATTTAGAAATAATGTGATGTTTTCTGTCAGTGCTGCTTATGAATTTAAAGTAAAATGGTGAAGGCTGAATGGTTCCCCGAACCTTTTCAAGATAATGTGCTCTTTCTAGCAGATGAGAATGAGTGATTGGAAATGCAGGGAAGTATGAACAGATCTGTTCAGTTCTGTCAGGAACTAAAGACAATCTCAGCCATGAAAAATTTAGGAACAATTCACAACATTTGTGGTGAGCTGCAGTTTACCAGTGAGAGATGACACAACAGCACCATGAACGGTAAATTCTGGCTGTAGTACAAGCTCCCAGGTCTTTTAGAAAATGTTGCTGTTCTGTGTTCTGAAGTAAACTTATGCCATTTTAAATTTACAGTTTCTGGAAATACTGGTGTGTTTCACTACACCATTTCTGTCTTCCTTTCTTCTCCCTATCTGCTGTTTTTTTATGATCTCAAGTGACAGAAAAAAATAAACCAAGAATAATAGTGAGCCATGTTTATTATGCACAGTGAGCATAGGTCTCTGACAGAGACCTCAACACCTCTTTGGCCAGATGTTGGTCTTTGCTGAGGCTGTTTTTCAGTTGGAAAACCAGCTTGACCATCCCCTTGGGAATTTCTTCTGTGTGGGCTAATTCCAGACGGTGAAGAGCAAGTTTAGCAGTTCCTGGATAAACCACTCTTCGGTGTCAAGAGCGAAAGTAAAATAACACTATTTGGGACGTTCCTTCAAGCCACACTTTCCTTGTCATGAGAACCAGTTCCTTGTTGCACAAGCATAACGGGGCAAGTTAGGGCAGCTTTGGGGATACTCTAATTTAGGCCATGAATAGGTCAGGTCCTTGGTGACATGAGGCATTTGAGACTATTCAAACAAGGAGTCAGAATAAAAGGTTTTATAACTGTCCTCCTTCTTGGACCAGGCAAGAAAAGGTGGAAAAGACTGGAAAAGGCATTGTTCTGAACTGTGAGGCTATCCCTGAAAGTTCATGTTCTACCTACAGTAATACCTAAACAAAGGATGTTGATGCCAGTTCAGAAAACAATGCAAAACCAGTGGCCTGTGTCTTTCATTCTTCATCAATGGTTCTCCTTTTGTGTGAGTATATTTGTGGCTGTGTCTCCCTAAGATGAAAATCAAGTGTTGCTGATGTCCGGTTGACCCTATGGGGAATGTGGTTGCTGAAGGGAAAGCTAAAAAAATCACCTAAAATTTTGTTGGACTGAAATAAAGGGTAGCTAAAATAATAGGACTAAACTAGTAAGGTACGATCCCATTTTAGCACCCTTAGTGAAAAAAAATATATGCTTTGATTATGCAAAAGGTTTCGATTTGATGCAAGAACCATTTGATAAACAACTGTTGTGAAACACTGGAATAATTTCCATTATACTTTATAGTACTTGGAGCTAGTCCATCCTACAGACTGAGTTGGAGAGCTGACAGTTGTCCTTGTTAGCAGAGGTGGAAAGGAAGCTTTTTTTTGAGTTATTTAATCTTCATTTTTAGATTCTGATTAATTTGTTGGTTTAGCTATCAAAGATCAGCTTCAGATTTCCTGAATGGTACATTCATATTGTTCTTAACAAGGACAGCCACATATTTTGGGCCACAGGCTGCGAAATAGCTGGAGTAGCCCTGTTATACATGAGGTCAGACTGCAATGGCCCCTCCTAGCTTAGAAAACCCATGTAGCTACAAAACATTACATATTTCACTGCATTCAGCAGTAACATCCGAGAAGATCTAACAGGGAATGAACAAATCTTGCAATCATATTCAAATAAGTAGGTTTTCTGAACCTGATTTATTGAGATACTTAGGATGTTCTGTCTAGATGCTTAGCCCTATCATTCTGTGCTTTTTAATGTCGACTTTAACATATTTTAACAGCAGTTATTTTATACTTATTTTCAGAATCATGGAATTGTTAAGTAACCAAATTAAACTGAAACAGCTTTTTTTTCACTTCTTATTCCTATACGAAACCCATTTTTTAACTATTCAGTGTCTTTTTTTTGTTTCATTGAAAGTTTGTTTTCTTTCTATGGAATTTCCTTAAAGTTCTTAGTGGGCTTTTTTTTTGGTGTGTGTTAGAATATGTGGTAGCAATTTTAAATGCTTTCTGAAATATTAGGTTACCTACAGTCTATCAAATGATCTTGTAATCTCATCACAGAATCACACAGCCAATCACTGATAGCAATTTTTAACAATATTGGCAAAACAAAGAAATTCTAGAAAAGGAAAATATGCTGGTGTCATATCAGTACATTTAAAAACAGAGATAAATGAGCTGACAAGAAGGACAGACTGATTACTTTGAAGTTGACCCTAGAAAAAATACTAGAAAAGCTGCCACAAGACTAATTTAATAATGACTTTTAAAATTACAGGATGTAGAGCATTCCTCAGTGTATAAATTCTTTGAGGATGCAAATTGTTCAAGCCTTATTAGATAAACAGAAACGTATGGAGACCTGACCCTCCACTGTAGGGTTTAAACAGTTTTGCAGTTTCCATTACTAAATGGTCTTATGCTATTTGTAGGATTTAGTTTGTTCCTAATTATTCCTAAAAATTAAGTTCATTGTCATTAATCCTACTAACCATGGGATTTTCTTTGATGTCTTTAGCTTCCCTTATCAATTTTCTACACTTTAAAATGTTTAATTTATATTGCTGTGTGTGTTCAGATCTCTTTCTTTCCAGTTGTCACATGTTGCATTCTTATTTCTAATTAGTGCATTTCCTTTGCCTTTGAACAAAGTTTTACTTTTACAAAACTTGGTCTCACAGCTTCATAAACCCATCTTAAAACATCTCAATGTTCCTTCTGTTTTTTTTTTTTTCCCCACTACCTTTTAAATCTCTTTATAATTTCCCAGTTTTGAGAAATGAATTACTTTGGAGAATCAAGTGTATTTATTACTGGTTTGTCCTGTCCTCCCTCTGTATGGAGTGCAATCTAATAATAACAGTTGGTCCCTAGGCTATGACCAACTGCCAGCCCATAATTAATTCATCTTTATATTTTTCTTAAATTTGAAGAGAAGTTTACTGCTGGTTGCATATGTCTCCCAAATTGGAGCCTCCCATTAAAAAGATATTTCCTTCTGTTAATTTTTTTTTTTTTCATTATGGATAGTTGCTCAGGAAGTAACTCAGACTGTTTGAGTCACTGATCTGTGACATCTCCTGCTTTCTCAAATACCTCAGCCAGACTTCATAAGACGACAGAGAAACATACACAGCCATAACATGTTTGCATGATCAATAGTCAGGTGAGATCCCCAATTTCTAAACTTTCAGAAATACCAAACCAAAACCATTCAAAATGGAACAGAACCAATGAAGCCCACACCCTGTCCCCCTATACCTCCAAAACCTACCGTCCCACATGCCCCCTGGCAGTATGTCTGGTTCTTCCCCTGGCCACTGTCCTCCCACATGGCAATCCCAGCTTGATCCCAGTACCTGATCCTTGTTATTCATCAGCTTGTCTGGCAGCTCAATCAGTATTTGCTGAATTTGGCTTGATTTGGGAATATTTTAAGTGACTGGCACGTAGAGATGAGCTTTCTCTTATTTTTCTCGTCTTGCTAACTCTTGATTCAAACAGGTATAAGTTTGTTAAAGATTCCATAAGCTATTGATGGAGATGAGGACTAATGGGCAGGTGACACATATGAGGCTGTTGTGTGAACCACATCTCATGCACTTCCCTGTAAGAATGCATGCAGTAAGAAAGCCACTGTTATGTACCCATAATACCTTCCCTTGTTTACTTGCTCCTTCCTAAACAGATTATAACAAGAAATTTGAATACACAAGAGATATAACAAGATTTTAGTACAGGAGGTTTTGATTCATGTGCAGTGCTGCAATCAGTGGGAGCTGTTGGCACCTTACCTAAACTCCTTCTACAGATATTGTATAAAAAAACCCAAACCTGGCTCTTTATGTTATCACACACTTTGCCTAAACACTCAAGTTTATTAACAGTGGAATAAAGTTCGATATATATAAGGCCATTCTTTCTCACATCTTCTTGACGTTGTTACTCTTGGTTTAACTACCTCTTGGCTGCTCCAACAAGCCTCCTGAATAAAAGCTATCTTTATTCCTGACATCAGTTATCATCTTCCTAAAACTATATCCTATTTTATATATAAATGTAATCCTGCAGTGATAGAACCCAGGCTTCTACAAACGCCAGATCTCAAACCCAACCTGTTGTCCACCTCCTGCTGTTTCTGTCTCCAGCCTGAGGCATGAGGAATCCTGAAGTGAAGTCTGGACAGCTACTGATGCGAATCAAGCCCAGCCTTTGCAAAAATGAGCTAGGGAAAGATTCTGAGTAACCCTGGGGTGATAAATCTTTCCTGTGTGAAATATAGGTGAAATCTTACAACCTCGATGACATTGGGTGTGCTTTCCTAGGAGTTTCTGGCATGGTTCTCAGACAAAAGATGAAGTAACATAGAGAGCGAAAAGCTGTTAAAAACAAAAAGGCAAAAAGGCTCGTATTTCAAGTTTGTAGCATATCCATTTGCACTGTTACATTGGGAAGAACTCTGGAATAACTGTAATTTGGATCAAAGTCAGCATTGGCTGTCTGCTCCTTCACAGATCTGTAGCCCAAATAAATTCATCCTTTGCTTCCGTGTGGAAGAATCCTTTTGGACTGGTTTGGAAACCTTTGGAGGTTCAGCAATAGTTTACATATGTTTTCTCTTTCAAACTCATCTCTTGACTAATCTAAGTTCACTGGAGGTGGCCTGAGCAGTGAATTAGCCTGTAAATCATGTTATTTACCTCACACTGAGATCCACTCATATGGTTTTGATAGCTGGGAGTTTGTACAACTGCAATGAATCCTTTCTTTCCATCTATTTCACTTTTATATTTTTATTTACAAACAGAAAATCATGGACGTAGGGACAAAATCCAGTGGAGCAGCACAGCTTGCATTGCTGTAGATGTTGTCCAAAGTTTCCATTAATGCATTTGAAGGAAGGATAAATAATGATGTGTTTAAATGTAATTGCAAAATGACCTCTTACATGCCACTGGAGTCCAGCCACACCACTGTCAGGTTTTGATCTTAGAGTTCTCAGGGAAGTAAAGTACGGGAGATTTCCAGAGAACAATTTAGGATGGTACAATGTGTCTCTGTGTGTAATTCCTGTCCAAATCAGTACTCAAAATATTTTCCAGTGCAACATTAATGAACTCAGTGATCTCTGTGGTACTGGAAAAAAGTATGGTTTTATATAGGAGACATAACCCCAAAGCTGTGGCTATTTGTGCTGATATGCCAGACTGTGTGTGTTTTTATTAATTTGGTATATGCCTGTTTTAATATTCTGTTTTATGCTTTAAACATTGGTTACTCATGAGACCTTTACTCAAGTCTGCAATACCCCAGATTCATGAAGCTGTTTCCAGCAGATCAGGGAACATCTCCAGTTCTTTTTTTCCCTTCCTTTTCCTGTTGCCTTAGTCTCAGTGCAGGTGGGGGATTGGAAGATAAACACTACATTGTGCATGCACAGAGCAGTGGGGCTCTGATTTCATTCAGATCTGAGCACGGCAGTGATTAACAATAAATAATAATATTGCACTGTTGGACACCTCAGTTTTAACTGAGGCTTTCTGTGCCTTCTCTTCTCTCTCTGGTGGCCAGCAATAGGACCCGAGGGAAGGGCTGGAGCTGTGTCAGGGGATATTTAGGTTGGATATCAGGCACAGGTTTTTTCCCCCAGAGGGGGAACTGAGCAGGCTCCCCAGGGAATGGTCATGGCACCAAGGCTGCCACAGCTCAAGAGGTGTTTGGACAATACTCTCAGGCATATGTGATGTGATTTTTGGGATCCAGGAGTGGGACTCATGATCCTTGTGGGTCCCTTCCAATTCAGGATATTCTATGACTCTGTGGTTCTATCTCAGAACTAGAAAGAGCACAGCAGTGGTATCAAAGGGGGCCAAGTAAACCTCAGGGGCAAGACTGGGGAGTTCCCAATAGTTTTCACCCTGTTTATTAAACATCTGCATTAAATCCTATTCACTGGTTTTTTGCTCTTTCACCTGGAGGAAGAGACTGCAGGCAGATTGTAATTTATTACCTTGTTGCACTTGCCATGTCATTTCTTGAAAAAGTCTGAGATGATTCCTGCCTTCTTTATTTTGAGAGCCTGTGGCCCAGAATTCTGCACAAGAGATTTTAGCAGTGATTATTCATTCCAAATTTCTCCTTTAAATGCATTGAGATTAAATAAACTAATAAATAAAACAAATGGAGCTCCTACATATGGCTTTCCTCTTCCCCGCTAGTTTTTTTTCACCTTTTCTTTTCTTTTCACACAGCTGTTCTCACCTCTGAGCCTCTTTTTCCTTGAATTCTGCTGGTTTAATTCAGTCATTTTAATATCATGAGCAGTAGAGAGAATAGGAGCAGGAATCAGGTTTGTGCTGTTGGATTGATAAACAGATGCTAAGCCGATGTGACACAGATGCTACTGCTGAGCCAGGAAAAGCAGGTCAAGGTTATTAGGAGAAAGTGCAGCACTGTCTCATAGCTGTAAGCAAAAAGGCCCTGCATGGAGCCAGCTTTTTCTCTCTTCCCGTCCCTCTCTCTTTCTCACTCTTGATTGTCTGGTGGCAGTGCATGTTTCAAGAACTCTTTTTTTTTAATTAATTTCTATGAAAGCAGGAATTAACACATCTATTTCATTATATTTACAGTAACCCTCACACAAGCACAAGAAACAAGCAGCTGGCTCCTCTATTTTTTTAGGGGCACCGAGTTTCTCTTCCAGAACACAGTTCTGGGGCAATAATGTCCTGATGCCATCCTGAAAAAATCTGAAGGCTCTGTGAAAATATTGAGTGAAATCCTGGCGAGAAATGCTTCTGCCGGGAAGGATTTCAGGCAAAAAATAGAACAATGCATTTGAACTGTAAAATTAGATTTTTTTTTTTTCAGTAGAAACAATGTTTCATATAGATAAGGCTTAAGAAAAATCATCTGCACCACAAAGGGGCAAGGTGGAATTAGTCCAGGAACTCTAAAAAGAGGTTATTTCCATTCCTGTACAACTACTCTTCAGGTAAAACACTAAATATTGGGCTGGATGTGAAAATTCACTACAGGTTGCTGTCTGGTTAATCAGAGTCCCAGAATGGTTTGTGTTAGAAGGGATCTTAAAGATCACCAATTTCCACCCCACTGCCATGGGCAGGGACACCTTCCACTATCCCAGGTTGCTTCAAGCTCCGTCCAACCTGGCCTTGGACACTTCCAGGGATGGGGCAGCCACAGCTTCTCTGGGCAACCTGTGCCAGGGCCTTCCCACCCTCACAGGGAAGAATTTCTTCCTAATATCCAATATAAATCTGCCCTCCTTTGATTTAAAACCATTTCCTCTTGTTCTATCTCTGCAGACCCTTGTCCCAAGACCCCCTCCAGCTCTCTTGGAGTCCCTTTAGGCACTGGAAGGAGCCCTAAGATCTCTCTGGAGCCTTCTCTTCTCTAGGTGAACACACCCAGCTCTCCCAGCCTGGCTCCAGAGCAGAGGGGCTCCAGGCCTCAGAGCAATTTGTGGAAGTATATAGGAAAAAGAGTCAATATGAAGTGTAAGATTGATGTCTGTCAATCTGCCCTGCATGTGTCCACATCCATCTCAGAGAATTTAATGCAATGCTTATTTTATCAGTCTTGTTGGAACAAAAATCCCTGGAATGATGTGTACCTCAGTGTCCTTTTTTCTGGAAACATTAAGTGGTTACATTTGGCAAGAAAAGCAGCTACGCAGTAGAATGAGCAGGGATCATTACAGACATCTGTATTATTTCAGTAACAGATTTGTCCCAGACATTATTCATAAATTCAAAAGCTTTAACCTGGAAGAGTCCATTAGATAATTCAGTTTCTCCTCCTGTGCTCTACAGGACATTGCATTTTGTCTACTTTTCCCTGTGTCAATACCAGTAATTTGTATTTGGCCGAATCAGTTCACATTGAGAGACAATTGGACCTAATCTGAAGACATCAAGAACTGGAGGCTCCATGGGTTGTCTTGGTTGTTTATTTTGGTGCTCAATAGTCATGACTGCTTTTTGATTTCCATTTATCTGTCTTTAACTTACAGTCAGTCTTGTTATGTCTTTCTCTGCTGGCTCAGTTGTCTCACACTCTGATTCATTTTCTCTGTGCTTCAAAATACATAAAAGTGTGTTTGTGTTTTTCTTTTTCTCTGGGGTCCTTTTCATTCTTGATATATTTTTTCAATTATTGTACAGCAGAAAATGATGTGATAATTCAGTACAGAGAACCCATACTCAAATCACAGAATCACAGAATTTTTAGGGTTGGAAAGGAACTCTGTACAACATCCAGTCCAACTCCCCTGGAGCAGGTGACTCAGGAATGCATCCAGGTAGGTTTGGAATGTCTCCAGAGAGAACTCCACAACCTCCCTGGGCAGCTGCTCCAGTGCTCTGTCACCCTCAATATAAAGAATTTCTTCTTCACGTTGAAATGGAACTTGATGTGCTTTAGTTCATGGCCATTGCTCCTTGCCCTTTGCTGGCACCACTGAGCAGAGGCTGGCACCATCCTGTCAGCACCCACCTCGGAGATATTAATAAGCATTAATGAGATCCCCTCTCAGTCTTCCTTTCTCTAGACTAAACAGGCCCAGCTCCTCTCTCTTCTGGAGAACAGGACTGACACTGAGAAGGAATTAAGTTGGAAGGATGAGCTGGCAAGGACCTTCAGAAATTAAACGAACACACAATCAGAAGTCTGCACTTAGGACAGAGAGATTTCATGAAATTCTGTAGGCTGGGAATTTAACGACTTCGTGGCAGTTCTGTGGCAAGGGATGCTTGATGAACAACAAGTCAAAGATGAGTGATCAGTGCAGCCTTACGGTGATGGAGGCCAACTTCGTATTGGGTATGTAGGTGCTAAAAAGCTAAAAGCAGAGAAATTCTTCAGCCTTTTCTCAATATTCTGTGAGCAGACTGTCTTTCCTATGTAAACTATTTTAAACAAAGTCACAGTTTCATAAACTTCTTGCACCTGCAAGCTGTTTTGCAAGATTGTTATGGCTTTGACTTTGAAAATATTTTAGAATAGGTATCTTATAACTTGGCCAATCCTCTCAAGGGGTGGATGGCCGAGGAACCAATTACCTATTGCCACTCAACACACTTTTTGCGATCTATCCTATAAAGTAGTCAGAAAATTATTAAAGCAAGAAGCTTCGGCTTCCACTTGTTCATGAGCCTGGACTCTGTGTCGTTTTCTTTATGTGCCTCGGACGTAACAGCCACATGGGTACATTAAGAAAAATGCAACAGCAGATTGGATGAAGTGATTATTCCCCAGTGTTTGCTTACAGGGCCCTATATTGTGAAACTGGAGTGTGTCCTGTGGAGGCTTTTAAGGGAGCTGGGGAGTAAAGCACGTTTTGTGGAAGGCTGAAGGGATTAGGTCTGTTCCACCTTGAGAAGGGAAGGACGATGGGCAATTTAAATGCTGTCTTCAGCCTTCTAAGGGGAGTTTGGAGAGATGGTGGCAGCAGACTCTCATCTGAGAGGCACAGAGCCAAGACAGAAGGCTAACATTACAATAAATGCAATTATAATTAGATATTTAAAAAATAATAATTTAAAGAGAGAGTTATCAGGCAGTAGAACTACACCTTTAGAGATACAAAAACCAAACTGGACCAGACCTTGGTCATTTTCATGAAGTGTTGAAGTTCACCCTGGTTTGAGTAGAATGTTGAACTATAGCCCTCCAGACATCCATTACAAACAAAATAGTTCAATTATTTTGTTGTTTTAATGTTTAACTTTGTTTTCCTTTGGTGGAAAAAAAGGGGAGAATTAAACTTAAGTAGTGACTGTGAATCTGCTTCCTCTAAAAGGGGGAACCACCCCCTGTTTTTAAGAACTACACCTGAAATTGAATTGATATGTTTAGCACTATCTACAGCTGTGTGACTTTTTCTGGGATATTTCTTTTCTTAGTAGAATTGACTGGAAAATGGATAAAGAATAAAGTTAGTTATTTAGACTATCAGTCAAAACCTGGATGAAAATCAGCTTATTTCAACTGAGAAACGTTGTAGTGCCTCAGGGGATTCTGTCTGTCTTTGCAGTCTGTATGACCTGTGGAACAGAGGCTCTTCTCTCAAAGTAAGGGGCAGTGGGTATGTCCTGGGGTCCCACATCTTACAGCACCAAAAGAGATTCAATGTGACTGGGAAATCCAAATCCTGCTGGAGGAAGACATAAAAACCAGAAGCTGCAACCCCCAACAGGGCCCCTCAGGCATTTTTGGAGTCAAATTATCATGGGAGGGTTGTTTTTGCTACTTGTTTTTTTCCTGCAAAGACCACCCCCCAACTTTTCACTCTGATTTCTTGATTCAGAATTTTCAGTCGGCTCATCTTTTAAGAGTCTGGTCTTCTCAGTTTGCTAGAGATGAGTTTATGACACCCAATCCATTTGCAGAGTCTTTTTTGGGATGTCTGAGAAACACAGTTGTAGTTCATGAAGACTAATTTAACTCATGAGGAGTAACTTACCCCAAGATCTAACCCAGATTTACTGACAGTCAAATCCATCACCAGACTAAAATCAGTAGGATTTGCAGGGATCTACTGGCTCAGAGAGATACAAGTGCAGTAAATCCATAAAATTCCCAGTTCTTACGTTAGATAAGAGGTTTTACAATCTTAAAGTGGCAAGATTTGAATTCAGAAAGAGGGAAGATTTTAGATAAACAGAGCATAAAAGAAAAGTAACTTTCCACATCTTCTATCCACCCCCTACCTCAGATTTCCAATAATTCTTTTGAAAAGCGACATTTGCAGTTTTTCCAACCTGCTTTTATCAAGCCTCCTGTATTGTATTGTTGCTGCACTAATGCGATAGCTAACTGTTCTGAGTTAATTGTTAATCCAGCCCAGAATATTCTCTTCTAAACAGTCATTAAATGGAGGTGGAAGAAAAAGAGAGAGACAGAGAGAGAAAGAAAGTGAATGAGAAAAAGAAATATTTAAGACTCAAAGAAGAACTAGAAGACAATCAATGTAAAGGCAACTTAATTGCCTTTATTATGAAAAAGAGAAATAAAAGAGGATTTCAATTTTAATGATTGGAATAGGCTCAAAGGGAAAACTGTAGGAACAAAATATGACTTTTGAGACACTTCTTTCTTCCTCCTATTAAAAGAGAAGTGTATCGTGGATCCACAACATAAACCTGCCCCCTCCGTGTGGTTCGGAGGCTTTAACTCTTGCACCAGCATGTTTCCAAGGACACTCACTGGTTTCTCAGCTGAGCCATTTAACCAACAAATTATCAAACCAGTTAGATGAAAACACAATAGTAGTTAATCAGCTTTTACAAGCTCACACGTTGAACCCCAACTGTAAAAACACTTCATTAGTAGTTTCCCATTTGTGTGGCTTTTCTCCACATCTCCTGTGTTCCACTTCGAATATTTCTACGAGATACAAACCAGTCAATAAATGCTTGAACTCCTCCGTGTCTTTACTGAGGGACCCCTCTAGAGCCTATTAACACCCATTTTATGGAAAACAGAGCAGGTAGCTACCTCCACCATGTGTTGGCACTCTCTAAAAGGCTGTTAATGTTTTGTGTTTCAGGGCATAACAAACTGAGGCATTCCCAGGGAGGGGAGGAAAAAAAAAAGCAAGCCCAGTGCGTAAAAAGTAAATATGTGAAGATATCTGTCCGGCAGAATAGGGCTGAAGAGAAACTGGAACATCTGAGAGAGTAATTTTGCCAATACACCAAGAAAAAAATAATTGGTTTTTTGTTTTAGCTTATATACAT
Source organism: Struthidea cinerea (assembly GCA_013397865.1). Taxonomy (NCBI): domain Eukaryota; kingdom Metazoa; phylum Chordata; class Aves; order Passeriformes; family Corcoracidae; genus Struthidea; species Struthidea cinerea. The sequence goes on along the minus strand of VZTI01001558.1, from coordinate 622,664 downwards.
TGGTGTAGCTTCTAAATTCCTCAAAGAAAGGAATTGCACCAAAAAGAGGAGAATTGTACCAAAAATAAGGTGTGTCTTGCCTTTGTAAGTACACCTATTCTAGAACTTTTACCAGATTTCACAGTGGAGAGGAAGCATATGATCAACCTAATTTTAAGGGAATATGCGCTGCCCAACAGTATGTTCAGATCCTCTTCTTCCTCCCTCGACTCATTTTCAAACCCATGGGCTAATTTTGAGCACATTTGACTGAGAGAAATAGATGTCTCAGAAGTATGATATCCTGACAAGTTTTGTGGAAGCTGGCAGCCAGGGAAAGGAAAGATAACCAACAGTGCCCTCACCATGGGAAAGAGAGCTTAAATCCCTTCTTTGCTTATTCCAAGGAGAAAGCAGCCTGCTGGCCCACCAGCACATGCAACAGCTTGCCCAAACACCCAGAAGCTGGACAAAGTAGATCACACACAGAAGAGTAGGTGAATGAAAAGAAACAAAGTGAAGGTAGGCAAATACAGAAACCAAGTTTAATTCTTGGGTCTAAAAGATGTTTTACTTGTAAACAGTTGTGATTTTGATAACAAAACTGTATAATATATTCTTTATATTTCAATATACAGACAAGGACTGTGTTTCCACATCTGAAGTGGCTTGCAAAGGATATTTGGAGCTACTGGAGGTACATGAAATCAGGTCTGCAGCTTGGAGAAATAAAATATAAGCTTCCCAGGGTGAAATGCATGTGCCCTAAGTTAAATAACTGCAAGCAAGTTGCTTAAACCTGAATCTGCCACCCTACGGCTCAGTTTATAGTCAGAGAAGAGCAACAAGTTCCTTTTAAGGTGATTCATGTATCCTGAGATAAATAGAATGAATCTGTCTCAGAAGGTTTCCCTCCATTGACTCTGACAGGAGCCTGGGGTAAGGAGCTCAGATGAGGTGTCTGACTTCTCCCTGTCTAAAGTGAAGAGATGCAAATCTTCGCCCTGGTGACACAAATGGGTTTTGGTTCACTCCCTAAGTCAACTTGTGGTGCAATGAAACCGAGTTCAAACAGGCTGGGAGAAAATAGTTCCAATTGACTGCCGAGGAGAAAAGAACTGTTAATTTCTTGTCTCAGAGCTACCTATTGTGCAATGTTTCACTTATTGAAGGAAACAGAAACTTGTTAAGGACTTGTCTTTTAACAGAATTACACTTCTGCCTAAATGGAGTTTGGTTTTTGCCTTTAATTTCTATGCCTTTGTGATCAGTGTTTAGAAAGAAACATGTCTCTCTCCCTTGAAAGTATCCATTTGAATTAAAAAAAAAAAAATAACCTAATGAAATTACACATCTCCTCTTTGTACCTTTTCTCACAAGAACCTGAATATTTGAGTATTTACTGGGACAAACCTCAAAATGAGTTTAAATTTACAGTGGTCTAATATTGAGGGCTGGTGAATTTTGAAATGATCTCTAGTTGCAATATCTGTCCTTTTGGAGCTGTGGGTGATGTACATCAAATATTCAGACAGGAAATAGCAACATCACTGCACAACCTACAATGAGCTGCAATTATGGAGCATTTAAATTACACAAACGCTGGTGATACTTTCAGTTCCCATTATGGATGCCAGCCAAATGCTGGAAGGGTGTGAAGCTGTGCCAGGGAGGTTTGGGGTGGATATTAGGAAAAGGTTCTTCCCCCAGAGGGTGGTTGGGCACTGGAACTGATAGGATCTTATGTAATTTTAACCAGGGAGAAGTTAAGAGTCCAACCTGAGCTAATTGCTTAGATGTGCTCTGGAAGTCAGCAGAAAGAGGTAGGTGTCATCTGGCTCTCATGGACAGTCCTAAGATGGACTAAATAGCTTTATGGAGGTGCTGGTCTGAATTCACTGGCGTAAGCATGGCTTTTTAACAGCAAAGATTAAAAAGAAATTAATTCCACCCTGAAAATGAACCTTTGTAATATCTCCTACTACAAAAATTATTTTTATACCTGAAGGGAGGGTGCAAAGGGGACTGAGACAAGCTCTGTGCCAGGTGGCAGTGCCAGGACCAGAAGCCATGAGCGCACAGGGAAACACAGGACATTTATCTGAACATCAGGAACCAATTGATATTGTGAGGATGCCTGAGCACTGGCACAGGTTGCCCAGAAAAAGGCTGGGTGTCCCATCACTGGAAGTGTTCAAGGTCAAGTTGGATGAGACTTCCAGTAACCCTTATGATTCTATGAAATAAACCTCCAATCTATCAAAAACAGGTTTTCGGTAAAGGGCTTATTCAAAATTTAGTGTAACCAAACAACCTGGTCTGTGATAGGTAAAATCTGAACCAGGTAAATAAAACAAGAAAGGGTGACTATTTATTAAATTTTCTACATAACGTATCTAAATGACTTTTTCCCATCTCCTACAAGACCTGTACATTCCAATCCAGTGCAGCTTTCTGGTTGGGTATGATGCTGGCTGCTCACATTCCTTCCCTCCTGTTGCAAGCAAGCTGGAAAGAGATGACTTGGAATTTATAAATGACTTCTGTGAAATGGATGCACACAGACAAGGGCTATCCAGGCAAAGCAAGGGGGAATTATCTGAAGATAGGAAATAAGAAAAATAAGTGTATGTCTTAATAATTAAGTAAAAATACTAGAGTTTTTATTGTAGGCCATGTAAGAAAAATTGATTAATTAATCTGTTTTGTTTGTTTAGATTTTCCCTGGTTTTAATCAGCACTGATTTGATTATAGCCATAGAGACCTTAATTCTAGAGAACCACCCCTGAAGAGAAGAAGATTTCCAAAAACAATGGGAATATATTTCTGTAATGTCCTTTTATTACTTAACCATTTTGAGAAACTCTCTGAAGAGTTATTCTGAGATGTTCAGGGGTTCCCAGGGGTTAGTTTTGGGAAATGTAGGGTTGATCTAAGATATTACGTCTTTGGTTTTCCATCCTGCTCCCCCATCAGATGTAATCACCTCCCTTCCAGGGCTGGTGGAGTACGTATCCAGCTGTCTCCACTGCTTGTTTGCAGTCTGGTGCTAATGAAGAAAGGTTTCAAAGGTACCTGACCAAACTTCAGTGGATAATTACACTCATAACTTCTGTTCTGATGATTTTAGTCTAGGAGATTTAGTAGGATTAGTAACTTCTGGTAACAAGGTGGCAACAAAAACCTGGGAGATGTCAGCAACTCTTTACAGCTGTTTGCTCAGCTGATGTGATGGGAACCCTCGACATATGAATCTAAATCCCTGTGTGGACTGGAATGGCTATAATTCAATTGGGCTTAATTTACTTTGAAAGTTAATTTGGTTAAATTGAATTAAGCCTCTTTAATTTTGAACAAGGCTGTCCACGTTTGAGTTTAAAGTAGTTTAATTAATCCACTTAAAAAAGCAAATTCAGATTAATTTTGGTGAGCATCGTTATGTGTATAGGCCTGTAGGTTCAGTTAAGTAACATCAATTAAGGTGTTTGCTTTCAAGAAACGTATTCCTCCTGAGCAAAGGTGGGTGAATACAGCTTGGATAAGTTGTGAGATGAAGCAGAAATGGAAAGGTAGTGGTGGAGGAGTAAAAATTCTCCCTGAGAGGAGCCCACACCATGCTGCTTGGTTTGGACTTGCTGGCTGGGAGTAGAAAGATGAAAAAGCTAATTCAATGCAAGAGTCATCGCCACCAGTTCTTCTGTAAGAAATAATAAGGGCTTGGAATAAGAACTCAAACAGACCTCAGAAAAACTCTGCTTTCCAGGAATTTTTAGTGACAACACATTTGATCTCTCAAGTCATCTCAAGAATTTAAAACCACGCCTGACTACAGCATAGTTCCCTAAATGAGTGCACAAATAAGCATGGCCTAGAAACACCCCCTTTCTGAGACCCATGGAACGGTTTAGGTTGAAAAGGATCTTCAAGATGACCTCATTCCAACCCCCTGCCATGGGCAGGGACACCTTCCACTATCCCAGGTTTCTCAGAGCCCCATCCAACCTGGTCTGGAACACTTCCAGGGATAGGACATCCACAGCTTCTCTGGTCTTCCTCAGACCCGCCCAGTATTGCCTGTTTCATGGAATAGTCTTGAACACCAGCTCGATCCAACTGTCCCAGGTGGAGGAGTGCATCCCTGGGCTGTTACATTATCAATGTCTTTACACCTGAAACTCAACAGTGTGGCTGTGGATTAGCAAGAAAAATTGCTGCTCTTCTCCACCAGTTGCCCTCCTTCCTCATCACCTTTCTCAGTGGAACTGTGACCACACGTCCCTGTGGGGAGAGAAAGGCACACGCACAAGATGGTTTTCATTGAGTACTTTAAAGGTCCCTTTAGGCTTCACAGGTAGAGGTTTTTTACATTTCCTCCCCTCTGGGTGTGTGAACACTGGGCCAAACTTGAAAGTGTGATGTGGGAAACTGGGACGGGAGATAAGTCAGTCAGTGAATGGAAAATGGTGTAAAAGATTGCAACTCAGCAGACTTTAGTGTTAACGTCAGCAGGGAAGGGTCTGGAGTCAATGCCACCAGTCTGAGAGAGAGTAACACCTTTTCCCAGCTCACTCAGCGTGTGAGCTCCTTGAGGCTGCCTTTCACCTACTGAACACGCTCACAAGTGAGTAACTTAACCACTGAATGCATCATCTCCAGTCTCTTGCTCTTTCTTTCTGTGCCTCTGTATGTGTAGTCTGCTTACAAACATCTACACACTCACATGCACATTGACTTTAAGCAAAATTACATTTCTTCATCTCTTCCCTCTCTAACAGTCAAACCCTGGTGATTCTGTGAATGCAAATCAGCTGCATTTCTGGTTTAGCTGTAATCTCTGCTGTATAGCTGAGGTCTGTTTGATGTTCTTTAAGTGGTGGAATTGAAAGAACATTTCACTGCTAACTGGAAGAGCTACTAGTTTATTAAATCCTTGGTTTGAAATCTTGCTGTCAAAGAAAACACAGTCAGCTGATGCTGTGAAAGGATTGCATTGTCAATTCTTGCTGAGCCTTAAAGCTGGCATCAAGCATAAAGTAAAGTGACATTAAATGAACTGACAATCTGAGGTTTTGAGTGTAAACCTCCAGGAAGTAATAACTGGCTTCTCAATGTAAAAAAAGAGAGTTTATGGTTAAAAATAAAATAAAGGGAAAAAATAATAAATTGTTATAAAGCAAAACCCAGAATACTATTTTAGAGGATCTTTTCCTTCCCCTTCCCCCTCTTTTCAATTTAATGTTAGCAAAGCAGAGGTGACAGAAAAGATTTATGAGAAACATTTTTAAAGGTGGGTTCACCGTGTGTGTAAAGCAGACAGTGTCTGAAGGGCCTGTAGCATTTGCACTTTATAGAAAATGACAAAAAGTGACTATTGCAGAAACAACCAGCACGGCAGAGGTGGAAATTGATTGCACTGAGGGAAATCTGTAAGAGTGGTGTGTGATAGGCATCTACTAGGCTTTAATGTCCAGCTCTGAAAAGTTCAGAGGTGAATTAGTAACTTGAATGATTTTATTGTGGGTTGAATGTAATGAGTATGAACTGGAACAGGTCATTTTGTGAGTTAGATATAGGCTGGGGAGAAAGATGAGAAAATGCCATTGCGGAACAGAAGCCAAATGGAATTCTGGCCACTAAACAAACTGCATGATTGTCACAAGGATCCAGACCAGGAATGTTCAGCCTGGAGAAGAGGTTTTGGGGAGACCTCATTTTGGCCTTCCAGTAAGGATAGAGGGCTTATAAGAGAGAAGGACAGTGACTTTTCACACAGGCAGATAGTGACAGAACAAGGGGTTACCATTTCAAACTATAAGGGATTCAAATTACATGTTGAGAAGAAATTTTTCCTTGTGAGGGTGGTGAGGCCCTGGCACAGGCTGCCCAGAGAAGCTGTGGCTGCCCCATCCCTGGAAGCGTTCAAGGCCAGGCTGGACTGGGCTTGGAGCAATATGGGATTGTGTAAGGTGATTCTGCCTAACACAAGGGTGGAGCAAGATGATCCTTAAGGCCTTTTCCAACCCAAAACAATCTGCCATTCTCTGATTCTTCTGATTTATCTTTCCAGGGTCTACATGGGATGTCATGAAGTTAAGTCTGGGCATAAGGAAGGGGTGGGAGGGAAGGTGTTTTAAGGTTTTTTTAGTTCTACTGTGTAATCCATTGGCAGTAAATTAAATTAATCTTTCTCAATTTGAGCCTGTTTCCTCTGTGAAGGTGATTAGTGAGAGTTCTTCCTGTTTTTATCTTGATCCAAATGCTTTTCTATCATATTTTTCCTTCTGTCCTGTGTATGGAATCACAGAATCCAAATTGGTTTGGGTTAGAAGGGACCTTAAAACTCATCTCGTTCCAACCACCCTCCATGGGCAGGGACACCTTCCACTATCCCAGGTTGCTCGGGATCCATCCAAGGTTAACATACCAGATTATGGATGTGCTACTTATTTATTTAATAATCTTGTGCATCTCGTCTTCTTTTATCTCCTCTTTTCTCATGTTCAATTAAGTTCTACGTTTGTAAAGTGGAGGGAAGGCGCTTGCTATTTCAATAAAAGCTTTCCAGATGAAATGCCAAAGAATATTCTGTAGGAGCTAGATGCTGTTACTATTCTGAACAAGATGTAAGTCTGACTTTTCTTTTTTTGCAATAGCTTTTCCTAAATATGATTTCAAGTCCTTTTCAATTTAAGGTCAAATTGTCAGGAAATATAAAAAAGGTGCCAGTTACCTCCTCCAGAAAACACATCTCCTGCCTACTAGCATTTTAACTTATAATGAAGGTCCTTTCCTTCTTGAAAATGTCCTTCAAGATTGTCAAGTTCTTTTAGAACAAAGAAACACATGCCTGAAATAGGCTGTGGTGTTTCAGAGGCAGCAGGACAGCCTGTGTGTAGGCATTCAGAGCACTCAACTCTGTTTCAGCTTTGTAAAATTCACTTTTCACAGATTTTTTGTCAAGAGCCAACTCTTTCTCTGCTATAATCAAAGATAAAAGAGTGGCTGCTTGTGGATATGGGAAGAGCCTGTCTGAGAGTTGTACCACTGCAACCAGGAGAGAAGCAAATGGATGTCCCATTGATGGAAGTGCTCAAGGCCAGGCTAGATGGGGCTTGGAGCAACCTGGTCTAGTGGAAGCTGTCCCTGCCCATGGCAGGGAGTTGGAATGAAATTATCTTGAAGGCCCCTTACAACCTACACAATTCTACAATTGGGAGTTGGGGCAGTCACAGCTGCTCTGAGCAACCTGTGCCACCTCCTCACCACCTTCATGGTCAGGGATTTCTTCCCAATATATCCCATCTAACCCAATGTGGAACTTCTGTGAAGAAAAGTATGAGAAAAAAAGTCTCTGTTTCTATGACGGGACTTGACAGGTTGATGAAAGGGACATGACGTGGATCTGCTAGACCTGATACCTCCTTCTATTTCTGTACTCCTATAAAGTGCTGGAATTAAGTTGGTGAAACAGAGATTTGGGATTTCCTGCTCTTCTCTTTCTAATGCAGCATAAAATGCTTTCAGGCTTGGCACCTCTCAGGACTGAGAATCAGGGGTCCAGTTTGGCTTTGGGACACCCCACAGAGAGTTACCCAAGGGGAGAGTTGACTTGTTAAAGGTCTTGTCAGTGGCCTGTGGCAAAGCCATAAGTTGCACGGTGATCCCTCCTGTCCCAGTCAGAGTATAATCCTTGTTTGAACACATTAAACGTTAAGTTTAACCAGCCTCGAGTTAGTAAAGACACCCAACTTAGTCTCATTTGAATTTTCATTTGCCTTGCAGGTCAAAGATTGCACGTTATTGTTTGACCATCTCAGTGAGAGCATTCGAGCCAAGAAGTCCAAAGGGAACTTGAGTACCCTGCATAACTGGATTTTGAGCTGTACATTGTCTTGTCTGGATGTCTCAGAAGTGTTTATGCGAAAAGAAGTCAGAATAGACTGACCACGTAGTTTTGTGGGGATATCAACCTTTTCTCAAAATGGACTCTAGATTTGGATCTTACTTTAGATGAAAATATAGATGCTATTTTTCAATATAAATTGCTCATTTCATTCCTCATAACTATTCTGTCCCTGAACTGTAAGTACCTGAGCTCTCAAGCATCTTAAATACACTTTTATTTTGCATTAGCTCCAGATTTAGATTAAACTACATGAAGAGGAAAAGAGGTGATTTCTGGCAAGATAAGTGGAATTAGGCCAATTTACATTAGATGAGAACCTTTTGTCTCTGCCTTAATTGCTCTTTTCTCCCTGGTTATATATAGAAACTTTCCATTAAGACAGTTATCAGTTTTAAAGAAAGAAAGAAAGAAAGGAGAGGGAAGGGAAAGGGAAAAAGAAAAGAAAAGAAAAGAAAATAAAAGAAAAGAAAAGAAAAGAAAAGAAAAGAAAAGAAAAGAAAAGAAAAGAAAAGAAAAGAAAAGAAAAGAAAAGAAAAGAAAAGAAAAGAAAAGAAAAGAAAAGAAAAGAAAAGAAAAGAGAAAAGAAAAAAGAAAAGATTTGTAGTTAGCTGTGTCTGAACTCCTGTCTTGTTTGAGTCTTCAAGTAAAAGATAAAAGAAAGCAGTAGTTAGGGTGTGTTTCTGAGAGTGAGCTTGTAGAGAGGAAAGCTACATTTAACATATTGCTCTTATTTAATTCAGCCAACTTTCTCACCCTGAATTCAAAACGAGCAGGCTTGATGGATGGAGAAGGGGAGTAATTTATTGTGAACTTACTGCTCTGAAACAGGAGCACCGATAAACTTGGCAGTTGTTCTGAAAGGAATTGTGATTAATACTTTGAGCTAGAGGATAAAGCAATGGATAATTTCACAAAAATTCAACAGCTGAAGGAAAATTGCAGTTAGTCAGAGGCAAACACTCTCATTAGTATTTCTATTTGTATAACAGAATGTGCACCAGTGAATTGAAACCTAAAGGCATACACACAATAGAAAAGCAAGCATTATTTATGAAGCTGATTTATATATATATATATTCTACCCTTCTCTGGTGTTAAGATTCTTCAAAATATTACACTTTCTCCCCCAAATTCTGCGATAGCTAACAGTCATTTTTCTGTAATAACAGAAGAGCTTTTGCTTTGATTTATACTGTTTAATCTGTAGTATGTATTTACATCTGTCCTCTTCCCTACTTCAGGTACATTTCTCAGTTTACAGCATTCCTGGTTTCTAAATGGACAATCATCTTTCAAATGATTATTCATAGAATCAAGGAATGGTTTGGGTGGGAAAGGACCTCAAATCTCATCTTGTTCCAATCCTCCTGCCATAGACAGGAACACCTTCCACTAGACCAGGTTGCTCAGAGCCCCTAATCACCTTGGCCATCTCTCTTGCCAATAGGGAAAGATAACAGAGGAAGGTTTATCTCAAGTGGAACATCTACTAAAATACCATCAGAATTGGGAACGTCTGGTGAAGAAAGGTCACAGCTGAGACTCTCCTGACAGCCTCGTATCTCAAAGGAAGAAGGACTGTAATACCAGTTTTGAGCCAGACTCAGGTGCTCCTTTGAAGAACAGAGCTCTCTCTGCACGGAACTTCCCTGAGCCTTTTGGAAATGGATCTTCCAGCAGAGACACACTAAAGAAATATTTGACTGAGCAATGTGCAAATAAGGCTTCAGCTGTATTTTCACCAACAGAAATTCGTGCTTTGCATATGGTCTTTCCTTTCTTCAGAAAACAGATGGAAAAAGATATGATGTTAAAAAAAAATGAGTTTATGCCCAAACATAACATCTACAAATGCTAAGTACATGTTTTTACATGTACATATCATAAATCTTACTTAAGGCAAATTTTAAGATCTTTATTTAAAGAAAGAAAAAACTGTTTTCTTGTATTAACCATCGTTGCTATTAACCTCTGTATTCATTTATTAGGATGCTTAAAACATAGAATTATTAGATGTATTTACAATTTATTCATAAGTAAGAATATAACTTGTTGATAAATGTTTTTTACAAATTTATTTATTTATAGTTACTATGTTTTCAATGCAGTCAGTAGGAGCTGTAAAATCAAATTCATCCAAGAACTGTTGCTGGTTGCTAACTGCTAGTACAGACTTTAAAGTCTGTACCTCAAAGTTTGCAATTTAACCATGATCAAGACAAAACTCCATAGTTACCTTTCCCAAGATGTTTGAAATTAAATGGGAAATGAAAAATTATTTTTTTCTAAATGCTGTGGGGAGAATAAAATCAAGCAATTTAACTACTGATGAGAATTTGCCTGACTCCATGAGCGCAGTCAGCTCAAATATCACATCAGAATTATTTAGCAAAACATTAAGGTCCATTACACATCACAGAATCATAGAATGGCCTGAGTTGAAATAGAACATTAAAGATCATCCAGTTCCAACCTCTGGTATCAGCAGGGACACCTTCCACTAGACCAGGCTTCTCCAAGCCCCATCCAACCTGGCACTGAACACTTCCAGGGACGGGGCAGCCACCGCTTCTCTGGGCAACCTGTGCCAGGGCCTCACCACCCTCACAGGGAAGGATTTCTTCCTAATAACAAATCTAAACCTGCTCTGTCAGTCTGAAGCCATTCCCCCTTTCCCCGTCACTTCTTGCCTGTGCTGAAAATCTCTCTCCATATTTCTTGTAGGCCCCTTTCATGTACTGGAAGGTAGATATGGTGTAGCAATATCTTCCTTGATATTTTTATGAAATGTAAGAGGAAAGAAAGGTGGGATTTCACTTGCAGATTAAGCCACTTCAACAAATATTCAATTGTTCTGTTATGTTGCCTACATGTAGGTTCAATTGCTATCTGAGATGCCCTAAGCTGCACCACTGTCTCCCAAATGGGTAAAAAAGCCTTTCTGTCCCAGGTTCTTTGCCACGACAGTGGTGTGGAAGCTGTGGGTGCCCTATGGTATCTTAAACTTTAAGCACCAAAGTTTAAGCAGCTCAATCAAGTTACTCAGTTTAACATGAGTTACACTGCAGCAGATCTCAGCCGGGTACCACTCCGTGGGGTAGAACTCCACACACTTGTTCAGTTTCTCCTGAGTGGGTTGGGACAGATGTACTGTTTCATAGGTCTGGTCAAAAGTTCAAGACTCACAATAGATCCAAAAGATTTGTCTGTCAGCTCTTCAGGTCCCAGAATTCCCAGAACAGGCAAAGGAGAATGGAAACACAGTTTCTTCAGACTTATGCTCTGGATTTTATGAAAGACTGTAAAATCTGAGTTGTTTTGAACCTGAACTCAATGAAGTGCTATTTTTGAAATATTGGGGGTTTTTGAGAGTTTTTCAACTGTTTGTTATTAATTGTCCATTTAAAAATTACTTTGTTTGACCAGTTCAGAGTCTGCTTTGGGGTTCAGCAGTCTGCTGGCTTGCGCTCTGTATTGGGCCATGGCAGAAGTTCCAAGGGAAGGTGGAAAAGCCTGATGATCATTATAGAAATGTTATAGCACAACGTCTCTCTGCTTTTAATAAACCATTTTTGAAGACAAACATAATGTCATGCATTTCCAAAAAACACAGGACAACAGGGTAGACTTGATTCTGTCTTTATAGAATCATAGAATCATGGCATGGTTTGGGTTGGAAGGGACCTTAAACACAATCTAGTTCCAACCCTCTGCCACAGGCAGGGACATCCACTAGACCAGGTTACTCAAAACCCCATCCATTTATATTTTTACAATCATTGTTTTGTCAACATTTTTGGTTTGCTTAAGAAGGAAAATGAACTTTGAAGGTTATAGACAGGTACTTGTATGGAAATCAGATGGTCTTAGAGTTCACTTTGAAATATGCAAACAAAAGCTGGCCCAATATCAAAGGTTATAGACAAGGCAGCACATTTTTCTAATACCTCTTTAGGGAAACTTTGCCCTCCAATGCTATTAGGTGCTATCATTCAGAGGCATAATTTTAGCTAACATTGTTATGCTCATTACACTCAGGTTTATGCTTCGATCTCAGCTGACCCTAGGGAATTAATTTCTGATTCAATTAAATGACTAGGTGACATTCAGTCTGAATTTTTACCTGAAATTAAACTCTTGAGAAAGCAGAGTTCATCTCAAATTGCTGCCATCTACCTCCCGAACTATGCTGCAATAGCTTAATGAGAACTTTATAAAGCTGGACATCCAGGTTTCCAACCTTGAAATTGTCATTGTCATGAATTGTTCTTTGGGAGGTTTAACGGTGACATCCTAGATTGCCCAGAGAGGTGTGGCTGCCCCATTACTGGAAGTGTTCAAGGCCAGGATGGATTGGTTCGGAACAACCTGGGATAGTGGAAGGTGTCTCTGCCCATGGCAGGGACTTGGAATTGGATGTCCTTTAAGGTCACTTCCAACCCAAACCATTCCATGATTCTATGATCCCAAAACTGCATTCTATCATCCTTTTATTTACTAAATGTGTGACAGACATTATTACCCAAGGAGGATGAGTCTTGTATGTTTATCTGGACTGTATCTGGGCTGCTTATAATTAATTAGTTCCATGAGAAATCAATTGACCTGTTTGCAAAAGTTACTGCAGAAATTTAGTACATATTGAAAATATTACCATATAATTCTAAGGTAATTCTAATTCAACATTTAATGTTTTGTTTTTCTTCTTGCTTGTAGCACAGGCATCATATCTCAACAATATTCAGAGAATCCAGAAGAGAAACAAAATGGTGAAATCAAAATTCCATGCAAACACAATCTCACTGGAAAAGTTACAGCTATGACAGACAATTTTCCAAGGTGAAGAGTTACTTTTCAGAGGAAGTTAATCACAATTTCTTCTCTTCAACTCTATGGAAGTTGAATATCATATATTCAGCATCCATTCCTCCATCGAGCATGGAGGATCCTGATTTATCATCTGTAATGACACTGAGTGCCCATGTTTGGGCAGCTGAATCAAACCCTGAGAGCCTACACTAAAATGCTTTACACTTGCGTTTGTCCTCCTCATCTCCCTTTATAGGCAATAGAGATGAAAAACTCACTTCCAGGTGACAGATAAACTAAGACTGTATGTTTGGCCAGATTAATTGAATCCAAAATATTCCAGAAGAAAGAGGTAGAATAAGGATGCGTTCACCTCCAGATGCTCAAGTTAAGTTCTTTTGTTCCTCACCCTCTGGACTCACAACTGTGAAATTTTGGATACTCAACTGCTGGCTTTGACTGAAACACCAGGAAACAATCCCACCTTTTTTTTTTAGTGGTTAGAACACTTCTCCTGAAGAGGGGAAATGCAAGTTTAAGCTCCACATCTGAATGACCCAAATGTCCCTTTTCTCAAATGAATACTTTTGACAACTCAAATCTCAGCTCTAATCTGCCTCAATTCTCAGGCTCTGAATCCTGCTTTCCCAGCAGGATTTATTCTTAATTTTAAAATATGTGTCTCGGACACTGAAATTCATGTTTTCCCTTCTGGTGTTTCTTTTTTCTTCCAGTATCTCCTATCTCCTCTGCATTAGATAACCATGTTGGCTGCTAGTCCTTCCAGTTTCAGTGCCTAATTCTCTCTATTCCAGAGAGAATTTTTATACTCCAGGTATAGATGTTGGAGTGACAGAAAAAATAAATCTGTCTACTCAATATTCAATGCCTCAGAAAATCTAGACTGTTTATCTACAGAAGTAAGGAGTTACATCGTCCTCAAATTCAGATTCCAACCACAGCTTTCATCCCTGTCCTTTTTGACGGCCTGTTCTGCAGAACAAGTAGCACATTCTCAATCTATGTATGTAACTACCCACAGCAACTTCAAAGATAAGTTAAGCACATGTTAATCCGTGATTATCAGCCACAAATTTTCAAAAATCACTGCAGACGCCAAAGTGTCATGACAGCCCTAAAAAGTGAGATTTCTAGTTATTTAAAACTGAAGTAATTTTTCTGGTTTTTCCTTGTACTGTTCTTTTTTGTGCCCTAAGGGTGTTTCAGGGTTTTTACATTTATTTTTTTTTTTTACCCAGCAGCCTTAAAACTTAAAATAATAATGAGTGAAGGTTGCACTGTGCAAGGCTGTGATTTAAATATTTCTGCTGATTTTGGTAGGTTTTGTATGAAGTCATTATTATCCTTGTGTTTCATTCCTTATTTAAAAATGAGGATAACAGCTCTTCCGTACTTTAAATGAGTTTTGTGAGATTAAGTTAATTAATGTCTGTGAGGTCATCTCTTTTAATGGAACATGGGAGGTTTTCAACAGAACTTGTGAATTACTTAGAGGATTAAGAATAGAATGGAGGTGTAAAATACTCATTGTCATTCAAGATCAGTGTCAGAAGTTGTTTGATTATTGCTTGTGTTATACTGAGTTACTTTGCTCTCATCTTTCCCCTGCAATTCACGGGGGTTTATGAGGTTTTTCAGTGTATTGGGTATTAATCAGTCTGAGGAAGTTTCTCAAAATCTGACCTTGTTCCTTTCTTCCTGAATACCATTGAGTTGTCCAAACTCACTTCATCCGAGGGCAAGGACTTACTTCTTGGTCACCCTAAATTCCTGCAAAATAAAATTGAAAGGAAGGCATAATTTTAGCTCAGTCATTCCTATTTTTATTACACATTGCCAAGCTTTAAAAAAAATTTTCAAAGTCTGTTGTTTTCAGCTGAGAAATGTATTTAATCACAAACTGAGATTTAAATATATACTCAGCTACTCTTTATGAAATTCAGGTGCATGTTTTGCTGAAAAGGTTTTTATTTAAGCGTGAAGGCAGAGACTATTCAGCTCAAGGCAGAGACTAAACAAATGCCTGAGTAAACACATGCCTGAATTTAAGCGTATGCTTCAATTTTAAAATGGAAATATCGTTAAGAACAAACACATTTTAAACACAGCATACCTTGGTAAAGGAGGGCTTTGGAACCTCCTTCTACCTGGTAACTGAAAGTGCTTTTCCTTCTGTTTTCCGTGGCTCAAGCCTAGCAGTTTCTGCAGGCACCTTGTGTTACAAATGTGTGGAATAAGGACTTGTAATGAACATTTTGGCAGATCCTAGAAGATGATCCCCTGATCAATCAAGACAAAAGCTATTTTATCACTGGCAATTCAGCAGCTATAGTTAAAAAAGGTGTTAATTGTGATAGTGATAGTGAGTGATAGTGATAGCAATAACAGCAACAACAATAATAATAAAAGAAATCTCACCAAATGGCAACACAGCTTTCAGGTGATGCCATCCATTTTTATTTCATGTGCACGATGGAAAACTCACTGATTTCCAGTCCATTAAAACACATTTCAGAGCTGTGTTGTTTGAAGTTACCTTACTTCAGAAACAGCTCTTTTCAATTAACTCTGAAACCTCTTTCAACAGCCTTTCATAAATAGGCCAACATCAATGGCATGCTCGGAGTCAGTGTGTATCTCTAATGGAAATGCACAATGGGCCACGCTCCATGCCTCCAGGGAGAACATCTTCCATTTCAGACAGATTCAATGAGAAGTTTTGCCAGCTATTCTGGGTCTCTCACTTTTTTGTCTCAGGTTTAGCTCATAGTTGATCAATGGCTGTGCTTTTTAATTACACTGTATGGTCTGTAATGATTTGTCACTCATTGAACCTGGGTTTTCTTTTTAGGCAGCAGAGGGTAAAAGCAAGGAAGGAGAAAGAAAGTGGCATTAACCCTCTCAAAGACAAGACGTTGGGATGTAACACACCCTACTATTTTGCTTGGCAGCTGTTTGCATGGAAAAGGGGGGAAGTAAAAGTTAGAAGCCCAGGATATGGGAATTTTTCAAAATCCATGACTTGCAGTGAATATTTTCCAGTGTTGCGGGTTGGGTTCGGTAACTGGGCAGAAACACCAATTAAGTGTTGTGGTTTAACTTTAAATTTTAATACATACTTACTTTTTGGTGAGATAAAAATTAGGAGAACGCAGAAGCAGGCACAACTTACAGATTATTACTGAGTTTATTAACAGATTTAAAAGACAGAAGGAAAACGAACTAGCTGTGGTGTGGTACATTTCTTCTATGAATCTCACAGTTTTTTTACACTGCAAGCCATAGATCATCACATGGGGTTATTAAGGATGAATGATGTTGCCTTAAACACGAAGGTTTTTCTTTTGCCCCCAGTCTCTTAAAAGCTTTTTTTCTCTTTGCTTTTAAGCAGCCCGGCATGGGCACTTTACAGCCTCCACGGGCTACACATAAATGTCCATCCCCCCATGTGCTTTAAATGGTTTAAAGAAATGCACAGTTCGATATTACAGTTCTTTACCACGGCATGATAGAGATATTTTAAACTGCGCGCGCGACAACGTGGCACCGCCCTCTCTTCTCCTCCGAAGCCATCTTAGCTCCGTCCCACGTGCCGTGACTCACTTTTTGTCGGGCTCTGAAAAACCGCCATGACACCACTTGGCCCCACGGTGGAGAGAGACCTCCGCTCTCTCTCCCTGCGCCGCTGTCCGCACGGCATCTTCTTCAGTTCAAAGCAGAAACGCACCAGCTGCAGGCAAGAGGCTTTTGGTTGGCTCTCGCTGACTCAGCGTGGTGAAGAGAAGATCTTGCTGGTCCCAAAAAGCCACTCAGACGTTTTCAGCTACATCTGCGGCTCAGGGAGAGCTGCCCCCTAACAACCCAGGGTCTGTACCGCAGTGCTGGGAGAAGGGGAGGGGGGGCAGAGACCCCAGCCCGGCCTGGCCTGGTGGGGCCTGGAGGCCGGGGCCACCCCCCCACCTTTCAGCAGGCGAGCTGGAAAGGAAGGCCAAACTCCGCCTTCCCGCGCGGTTTAAATATGGAAATTTAGAGAAGCGTTATTGGTTTAAAAGGTTGCCTGTCAATTCAGGGTCAACCCACTACATCCAGTTAACCTAAATGAATTAAGACTCTAATGTACATTTTGAAGCAACACTTTATATTAATATCAATGTATATTATACTTTAATGCAATATTTATATTACATTAAAATAGTTATTTGCTATACATGGGGCTCATACTGGTTGGATTCTCTGGAAACATGGAGTAAACTTGTCATCCTCTTGCCCAAAGAGCAGGCTCGTAGCAACCCTTGTATCGAGGAAGGTGCTTTAGCAAAGGCACAATCACACCTATGTAAATCAAACATCTTTTATGTTGGCCTTGTCTTCCACACTTCTGAGTAGAGCATGGACAATGCCAGTACATGGCTACCTGTGTGTTCTAGATGTATTTCACACATCTGGACATACGTTGAAATGCATCTGCATTATCCAGCAGAGCACAAAGCAGAAATACCCAAGATAAAGGAGATTTGATCTCATAAGTCCCCGCAATCCATGTCCCTTTCCTTCACCTTGTCACATCTCCGTTCAGCAGAGGTTTGCATCTAACAATTTGAAAATATGCCCCTGGGGCTTCAAGTTCTTATGTCTGCCCCTAAATGTGATCTTCTTTTCTCCTAAAAACAGCCTTTCAACAGCCTGTTTTGGACTCAAATGTGAAAATATGTGCTTAACTCTTAGCCATAGGAATACAGGTGTGCTGGGATTCCATAGTAGGTTTCTAACTAGAAATGAAACTTGGAACAACTTCCCCTCAATAAGCTCAAAAAGGCAGATAATCTTATATTTGAGTGCATGACCTGTTTAGAAAAGGTGTCAGGTGCTGTGGTTGACTGGCAGAGCAGGAGATTACAGCTGTTGATCTGGGGACAGAATCTCTTTCAGATCTTTGCTCCTATGAAATTCAGACGGTTTTAATAAATGCCTGAAAACAGATACAGGAATCCCAGTTTCAGCTTTCATTTTGAAGAGTCTTCCTCTTCAAAGATCCAATACCTGATGATACAGGGTGGATATTTGCTGCTATGTGCTTTGCAAATGGACGGTGCCTGGCACACTCAAAATGAAGCAATATCAGCTGAGTGATTTCCCTGCTCTGTATCTCTAATTTTCATTCTAACACTTTTCTCTTTTCATTTCTGAATTCTCCGAGATAATGACTGGCAATCATTAAGCCCAGTGCAATCCTAGTTTCTGATTACACTTCTGGCTTTACATTCTAATGACAATGATGGTCCTAATGGTGGATTAATCAGTGCTTCAGAATTCATCTTGCATCTGGATATTCCAGTGGACAATTTAATATTTTAACTGTTCAGGAAGTCTTCACATTAAGATCACAAAATACTACTTTTAGGATCTTTTCAAAGAATGGTTAAGGTGGAAAGATATCAGAGCGGATCATCCCACTTGTCCATAGGAGACACGACAGGGAAGGAAGAATAACAGTCAATTGCTTCTAAAACTTAATTTCCAATTTCATGTTAAATTACAGTCTTTTAATTGTGATATAAATTAAGAAGAAAAATATACAATATAAAATATGTAAATATATAAATACAAATAAGAAGACAATATATAAGGAAATGAAAGAAACAAAATGAGATACAACAAATAAAAATTCTTAAACTTTGCTTCAGAAGTTTATGAAGGAAAACATTATGATTTTCAAGATAATTTTCTTTAGTATCACTTTTAACTGAAAGAAAGTTTTCTAACTCTAAAATTTGATTCTTGCTGTATTTCAAAGTGGTTTTTAGCTGATTTAGTCATTGTTTTCTCCTAGATTATATTGTATCTACCTGAATGGAAGATGAGATTTTTCTGTGTCGGTTAACTCCTGAATCTTGATCCATTTAATGGGTTTTTTTCCCTGGCCCCAGAGATTTTGCATCACCTTCTGCATAGTAGCACAAGATACAAACGGGATGGAAAATCCCTGATATCTTAGAATTCTTTCTCCTTCTGTCTTCCCAACTTCCAGTTCCTTCCTGTGCCCTTAGTGCACAGAATGAGAGCCCAGGAGCGCCCATGGATGAAGACACACTTCTAGGAAATGTAAGGAATCAGTTTTGATCAGGCCAGGCTTTCCAGGGGGTGAAGTGCTCGATGTGGTTTGCGAATATCTTGCCCAAAACATGGGGGACACAGATCTGCTATTACCCAGTTTGTAAATCTCAAATATGCTTAGACGTTAATTCTACTTAAAGGGAAATGGTTTGCAGAGTAAATTCCCTGTGCTGGCTCTAGACAAGGCCTTTGAACACGCACAGAAAATGACTGGTGCAAGTGGAGGGACCTTTTCTCTAAGGCAGAGCTTGTGGATCCCTCAGCTGGACTTGGCCACATAAATCTAACCTGTGTTATACTTCTGTCCTTTGAGGGATCTAGATCTAAATAATTTCAATGAACTTTCAGATATAACATAAATAACACTGCAGCACTCACTATAATTCAGCTGTAGCCATTATGAATCAAATATATCCCTCCAGGCCATGCATTTACCCCAGAGATGGAGTTGGCTTGCAGTTGCTGGAGCTGTGTTAGTCTGAATACATCAGGCTTACATGGGGGAGTGAACATATGAGTAGTTTTGCATGTAAAAGCCCAAATAAAAGAAAAAAATCTTCTGGTCGCAAGTCGTCAGTTGATTTCTTTTGTTTTTCCCCTTTTTTTGGTGTCCTGGCTCACGATCAAATTCTGAAATGAGAGAATAATGCCTTCCATCTGAATCCCAAACCATCAAAACCCACCAAAAATCATTCAGGACAAGGTAGCCTACCAAGAACACACCTAAGCTCATAGTAAATCCTAAAGGCGAGCTTAAATCTTAGTTATTTCTATGGAACTTAATCACAGACTTAAAGAAAAATCAAGCAAAAGGTTAGGTGCTTTCATGAGTCATTTTCATGAGATGGATCATTAAAATTAAGTATAGATTGCAGTTTCTAATGAAGAGAAAAAATTATATGTCTAATTTTATCTAAGTAGTTCCTATCATACATGTGGGTTTCTGTGGTATTTCAGCCAAAATGAATGTGAAAGTTTTCTGAATTGGGGTCCAACCTCTTTTTCAATTTACGGACTAAAGATGAGATTGAATATCTCATAGTGGAACTCTGAGAAATTCCTGATTCCCATCCCATTAGTTGGATGGGCTCACAGAAATGCAAATGTTGTGTTCCATGGGAAATTCTTTTAACTTCAGTTCTTGTAATTTTTAATGCACAAAAAAAAGCTTGTTCAGGCAGCTTCCTCATTTCAATTTTACCCTTTTCTCATCTATTAACACTCACAATCTAAAACTGTCAGGATCTCCTGTTCTGCTGAATTCACCTAAGACAACTTTGGAACCAGTTGCTGTGTCAGTGAATGTGGATATTCATGAAGAAAGCTCAGTGTTAAAGCTGAGAGGTTTTATTCATATCTTCAGAGACAATCGTTAAACAATCTGAGCAGCCTTGAAAGATAATTATGGGTCATTTATATCGTATTCCGTTAAATTCACTGTTACTACAATTATTACTACTGCTGCTACTACTACGACTAGTGCTGTTACTGCTACCGATGACAATGATTATAATGAAAATATAAAAAAATTTGAGCTTTTAGATATAAACTCTAATCCAAAACTGCAGTAAGGTCAACGGGCACTGGCACAGGTTCCCAGAGAAGTTTGGCTGCCCCATCCTTGGAAGTGTTCAAGGCCAGGTTGGAGAGGACTTGGAGCAACCTGGGATAGTGGAAGGTGTCCCTGCCCATGGCAGGGGCTGGAATGAGATGGTCTTTAAGGTCTCTTCCAACCCAAACTATTCTGTGATTTTACGATTTAGAGAAATTAAGAATTAGTGAAAAAAAGACATACAAAGATCCACCTAAAGAGACATTATAAGGTAGGGGTAGGACATATATTTCTTAAATCAGTGGAATAGCTAACATCAAATAATGAGAGATCTAAAAATCAGTTCTGGAAACAGTCAAGCAAAAACCCACACGAGCACGTCTCATGTATTTTAAAGTGCTGAGTTGAATCCACCATTTTTTATTAGATCTGGATAAAAACCAGCATTCTATTCCTGGTATGCCTTTCTACTTCCTGCACAGAAAGGGCACTAGACATGAAAAATGTCCTTGAAGTAGAACTGTCAGTTCCACTGTACAAACTGTGCTTTTTCGGAGACCATCCAGGCTTTGGCCAGCAACAAGATTTTTTCATCACGAAGGAGCTCACATTTAGTTAGCAACATGTCTGCATTTCCCCATATGGTTCCTTCCAAGGTGTTGTGTCATATACAATGATGTCACATTCTAGATGAAGAAGGAAAAAAGGCCCCAAGCTGTTTTCTTCCTTTTTTAAAGCTTCACCGATTATGTGGTCGCTTTAAGCAGCCTGCTCATCTCTAGCATGCAGTTGGTTATCTGCTCTCCTTAATTTGAGCTTGCATGTATTCACACAGCTTTAAAAGAAAATGAACAGCATTTCTTACCAGAGATCCAGTGATTATCTACCCACATTTTCAGTACAATGTATTTCCACTGGCTTCTGAAGTGTGAGATTTTAAAGTGTGCAGTGTGAGGGTTTACATCTTTATCCAAGCTGCTATATTTACATGCCTCGTAAACCTGTGGTGCTTAAGGCTTTCGGCAGCACTGCTTTGATTTCATTTGTGGTTTTATAATTATGGTTTTATTCTCAGGCATATTATTCTTGGAACACCAGCTTTGTAATGTAATGGGAATGTCCAGGAATATCCTTTGTTCTCTCTGTAAAACTACTTACACGGGAATGTATGGGTCTCACACGAGGCTTACATAGGCCATTTCCTGAGTCTAGATTTTTTTTTAATGTATAGAAGATTTTATTTTATTCTTGATCATTATTCATGCACCTCTACAGTAACAAAATACCTCTTAATTTTTCACCATGAATTAATTTCATAGAATTGTGGCATGGTTTGAGTTGAAAGGGACTTTAAGACTTTAAAGACCTTAAAACTCATCTCGTTCCAACCCCCTGCCATGGACATTTCTTATTCGATGCTTGAAAATATCCTTAGAAAATATTTTTGGAGAGGTGAATAGGAATCTTTTTGGTGGGAGTATTCCACACATTTTGGAATCAAGCACATTTAAGTTTTCCTATATTAAGCATAGATTGTTCCATGTCACATGTGAAATATCCCAAGTTTCTTTTTCTGGAAAAGTTATAGGTTACTTTTACACAGAGGCACTACTAGAAATAGATGCACTGCTGTCTGACTGGTGGTTTCAGCTAAAGGACTACTGGTCAAATCAGCCTTGTGATCTTCAGGTCCTTCTCCTGTTGTGTACTTTCAGGAAAGTAATTTTAAGCCCTGTGATTTCTTTTGCCATGATTCGTTCTGCATAAACCACATCTTTGTGCAATTTAGCAGTGCTCTGAGATAGGATGGGTTGGATTCATGGTGCAGAGGTCGGTACTGCAGAGCTACAGACAGTCTGACTGTCTTAAGTCCCCTAGGAAATTAAAGGAGAAAAGAGATGGTATCTGGGTTCAATACAGATAATCCTTAAATTCTTATCAAGTAAACTGCTCTAAATGTGACATTTCTTCTTAAAAATAGAAAATTCTTCATGCTAGCTGATTTGGAGATATTTTCACCGCAGAGGTCTATGGTATAGACAGCTGAACACTGTTCCCATCCTCCATGGCTGAGAATCTCTTGCAGGTTTTTATGCACACGATTATCAACACACATATTTCATAATTCATTTATTACAACGACAGGGTCTTGTTAACTAAAAGAAATGAATTTTCTGTTTAGACAGATGTTAACCTCCAGGTGCACAAGCTTTTCTACAAGGATAGCTGCATGAATTCACCTGGAATACAAACTGCATAGACTATTTAAGTAATATTTACACCATTGGATATATTGGATGAACAGGAAGATACAACATGACTACACACAATCAATAGGAATGGAGCTCGAATTGTGGATATAGTGCATGGGATCAAAGCAAAACTCTGTATTTTGTGTTTGTGGTTTAAATACTGATTTCCAGCATGATGCTCTTGGTCAGCCAAAAGGGTTAGCTCAAGAACAATCACAGTTTGTTCATAAGTTGTGCAATAAATCCACATGATCCAACAATCCACATGAGACATTCTTTGCTTGAGACGAACCACGACAGCCCCTCTTGGCACCCGACCTGGGGCTTGGAGGATTTGAGATAATGACAGATTTGATCCTAATATGCAAGGTGGAATTCTAATATGCAAGCTCTTAATTGTCAGGCTGTAAGTGGTATGAGATAGCAGGAGCTGCCACAAAGCATGTCAGAGCCACAGCAGCACCAAGCATCTCTCCAGGAAGCATCCAAGGATGGCATAGATATAAAAGATTAATCACAAAAGTACATTCTCCTCTTGCATCTCCCGTCTTCTTAGCATCCAACCTGCCAACATTTATGACCACGTTAAACTCCAGTCCTGCTCTTTGTCACCTCATTCTTAGCTAGATCCTACTTGGAGTCCTGCCTCCAGCTCTGGGATCCCCAGCACAGGAAGGACACGGACCTGTTGGAGCAAGTCTGGAGGATCCACTGAGATGATCAGAGGATGGAGCATCTCTGTTATGAAGAAAGGGTGGAAGAGTTGGGGTTATTCAGCCTGGAAAAGAGAAGGCTTGGGGTGACCTAATTGCTGCCTTCCAGTACCTGAAGGGAGCTTACAAGAAAGATGGGGAAAGGCATTTTACTAGGACCTAAGGTGATAGGATGAGGGGGAATGGCATCAAACTGACAGAGAGTAGGTTTAGATCAGATATCAGGAAGAAATTCTTCCCTGTGAGGGTGGTGATGCCCTGGCAGAGGTTACCCAGAAAATCTGTGGCTGCCCCATCCCTGGAAGTGTCCAAGGCCAGGTTGGACGGGTCTTGGAGCAACCTGGGATAGTGGAAGTTGTCCCTGCCCATGGCAGGGGTGTTGGAAATTGATGAGATTTAAGGTCCCTTCCAACCCAGGCTGATTTTATGATCTACATAGCTGCATTAATGGCATCAGTTACATGACCGGGATGAGATGTATCTGGCCAAAGGTAAACATTTCAGTAGGTCAGACATTTGTACCTTAAAATTGTGTGTTTCTCTCTGTTTTCTATTGAGGAATCCCAGGGTAATTAAATTAGGTATGATTGTGTGTATTGTAGATATCTTAAGATCAATAAAATAAGCTTCAACCTCAAGGTCACTTCAGTTTTGTCAAAATTATGTCACAAGTAGCCTTATTTTCCAAATATGTCTAGAGATTTTTGAAAGCCTCCTCCTCTGCTGAAAGCCAATCTCAGACCATGGACTACCAGAAGAGGTCGCTTAGTGTGTCACTCTTCCAAGAAAAATCAAATATGCCTCAGTAATTTCTGGCTGATGTTAATTTAACCTATTTTTTAAAATATTAAATGATGAAGACTGCAAGCTTTCCAGGTTTTACTAAAAGATTTTTCTTAGCATCTAGCCACAAATGAGTTTTAGAGCCTAATCTCACAATCATGAAACAGCACATGAAGCAGAAAACGGAAGCATTTTTTTACTCAAAAGCAGTAGTTTTTTGGTAGCAATTGTCAGAGTAGAAGAAAAAGCAGCGTAATTTCACAACAGACCTATATTTCCTGGGGAAAAAAATAGTCTTCATTTTAATCTTCTAATTAATATAACCAAAAACTACAAAATAAACCTTGCAACTCGTAATCAAACTGGTTGTGGAGACTTATATGGAAGTTCTAGTTTCTTTTGTGGATTAATGGACTCATTTTCAAAATCTCTAACATATGTTCACTTCTAAGATTCATTGACTGTTTCTGTGTTCTCTTTATGTTCAGTTGATACTCCTGAATCAGCGCTACTGCAAAGGTAAATCAGGGAATCACAGAGTGGTTTGGCTTGGAAGTGACCTAAAAGATCATCCAGTTTCAACCCGCTGCTACGGCCAGGGACACCTTTCACTATCCCAGGTTGCTCCAAGCTCTGTCCAACCTGGCCTTGAACACTTCCAGGGATGGGGCAGGTGCCACCCTTGCGTAGGTGTCACTCTCTCTTACCTTGGAATAAGCATAGAACGCACAAAACAATAGTCTCCTTCTTTCATCTGTGTGATAGACACCCAGATCCTCTGAGCTGCAAGTCCTTCTCCCCACCCAGCCAATGTCCTGAGGCAGCCACCGTGCCCGTGTTAGACACACCTCCCACTGCAAATGCATAATTTTCTCATCTGGGTCATATGAATAATAATAGAGACAGGTCTTTTTTTCCATTTTTTGTTGCTTTCAATCTGACGTTATTTCAGTGTTAAATGGCTGAATTCACTGGAATTCACCAAATTTTGTAACTCCTTGTAAACCAAACCATATTCCAGAGCTCTGCTGTAGCAGGTTTAAGAGCTGCCATTTGGCTTGGAGATTCTTGGTAGCCCTTGGTTCGGACTCAAGCTGCACTTCCTATAAATCCCATGAACAGAAGATAATTCCCTTCTCATTGCAATCTCATAAAATAAATTGCCTTCTCTTTTTGTAAAATTTTCTTGCGCAAATGACACATTTGACTATATTTTTATTTCCATTAAAAGGAAGGGGTATCCTCCACTTCCTTTTAGCTTGTCCTGAAATAGTCCCAACAAAGGAAGAAAATGTGTTAAAACAGGAAAGAGCAGGCTTTAAAGAACAAGAAAATTGTCAACACTTTGGCCTTCACAAGCTCAGGAAAAGAGGTGATGCCTCACACTTTCATGGAAATGAAGATGTTAATGAGGAAACAGGGTAGGGAGTGAGAAAGGGAAACAAAGAATGTGGTTTCTGGGCCTTTATTTTGTAAATATTTGGACTCGCGCAAATTTGTTAATTGAGGCAATTGATTTTTGCCTGAAAATGGTCGCAATGTCTAATTCATTAAAGCCTAAAATAACATCCTTTGGGCTAAACAGGGTCATTTCATTTGTAACCTTTTAGTGATGTATTAACAATTTGGAAGCATTTCGGTGCATATCTTAAAAAGTGCCACATTAACAGGAATGGGCCTGGAGAAAGAAAAAAAAGAAAGAAGTTACAAACACACATGCATGCAGGAGCACACACACACAGAGAACACATGGCCTCCAGCCCCTGTCCTTCCTCTTCTGCAGCATTTTAAGGTCTGTGTTTAATATTGCCAAGCCTACTTGAGTGATAAATGCAACTGTATAAAAATTACTTATTACAAGCTGTCATGTTGCCTCACTCACATCACAGGGCTAGAGGCACTGTACATAAAGCTCGAATCTCCACCTTGACAGCATCGGCAGCGCTTTAAAATA
Organism: Struthidea cinerea; assembly: GCA_013397865.1. Lineage (NCBI taxonomy): Eukaryota > Metazoa > Chordata > Aves > Passeriformes > Corcoracidae > Struthidea > Struthidea cinerea. The sequence continues at coordinate 596,580 of VZTI01001558.1, read as the reverse complement.
AAATGCTTTCAGTCATGAATACAAAACATAATTTACCTTTTCATAATACTTCAGTTTGGAAACACTTTGGAAAGCTCATGTTACCGTCAAACCTTTACCTGAGCTGTGCCAGCACCCAGTTAATTCAGAGTTGTCAATTTACTTCAGCACTGCTTTCCATCACTTAGCCTTTGAAGAAACATTAAGCTGTTCAAATTGCTATCCCCTTAATTTTTTTTTTTTTTTAAGTTATATTTATCCTCAGTTCTTTGGTGGTGAGTAGCTGACACAATAGGATTATTCCAAGCATTAAATTACAATTTGGGAGAGTGCCTGCTTGCTACGTTTCTTTTTCAGAACCCCCCTCACTTGCTGTGTGTTCACAGAGTCAGAAAATATTCCTGACTCTCATTCCCTGCTTTCCCCCACCTTTTCCATAGAGTCCAGTTACACAACTCCCCTTGAATTGCTCCTCCCTTCCAACGTCTGGCTGAGATCAGAGGTTTAATTCCTTGCTGTGGTAGCCCAGCCACCCCTTTTCTCCTGCATTAATACTGTACTGATGCTTAAACATAAAAGCTCACTGTAAGCTGTGAATGTCAGCGAGACGGAAATTGGAAGTGAAGGTTCCAGGGAGACTGGCCGGGTAAGAAGTGATGCGTTGTGACTGTTTTTATAGTTGGTCGTGATGCATACAGTATGTGAAGTTCCCATCTGTACTGGTGTCTGCCCACCAGCCACCCTGCCACATTCGCAAAAGTGGCTCCAGCACCGAGCGCAATCGGAACAGAACTGCAGATGCCTCCCTTTAGCCCAAATTTCTTTTGACAATGTTCACATCCAGTTAGGGCCCAAAGTGCTTGTACTTGTCAGGAGGGATAAGGAGTGAGGAAAGTAGTCCCTTTTCAAAAGCGAAACAGAATCGCCAAAGGAAATATTTTCTCTTCTTCCCCCCTCCTCTCCCTCTTCAGCTGCCCCCACCTTTGCAACTCCCTGTCCTCCCCCTCCCTCCTCCAGAGATGCAATGTCCAAAAAAAGAAAAGAAAAAAAAAGAGAAAAAAATAATTAGATTGGCATCTCTGATACCGCTCTACAGAAATTGTCTTTTTATTTTTTGTCCAGCGATTGGTGGAGGAGGGAAATGCAACTGGGAGAGAAGCAGGGAGGGAAGATTTTGGGTTTGACAGGGCTGACTACAACAGCCCACAGGAGATGTATCGTGCCCACGAGCTCTGGGATTCAGCTACAGGGGGATTTGCTGTCCCTAGTGGGTTGCTTAGCTAGGTGACAGGAATGAGTGCATTTCCTATGCTATTTGAAGCTATTTTGATTCCACCCATACAGATATCATTTGCCGGAAACAAAATCTATTTCCCTTCATATTCTTATCTTTCTTTTTAAAAAAAAATTTCTTGGTTTTAATGTATTAATGGATCATTTAGCGAATAAAGGCAATGATATTTCTGTTTATAACACAGAGTCAGAACTCAGAGATTTTTTGGTTCTGATGGCTGATGACAGGTCCATGATCTTCAGCTTGCTCTGGCCACAGCTCTGTGCCTCAGTTTCCACAGCTGTAGAACAGTGAAATAATGCAAAACTCTGTCGGTAAAGGGCTCTGAAGATGGGTTCCTCATCCTTTATTGGGTGGATATCTGGTGACTGATATGTTAGAGATCAGAGCAAGCTTCAGTAGATAAAGCCATATTAGTACAAAGAATCACAGAATAATGGAATGGTTTGGGTTGGAAGGAACCTTAAAAGTCATCTTGTTACAACACCTTCCGTGGGCAGGGACACCTTCCACAGACCAGGTTGCTCCAAGTCCAGTCCAGCCTGGCCTTGAACGTTTCCAGGGATGAGGAATGCACAACTGGGCAACCTGTGCCAGAGTCTCTATTACTGAGTCCCTTTGGGTTCTGTGGCTCACATGCATGAATGCAGAGACGCAGGGACGGCTTCAGTAATATGAATCCGACGGCAAGGAGTTGAGAAGGGTCCTTGCATGGAGTTCCACAAACAGCAGTTTATTGCTACTACTCGTGAAGGGTTCTAGAGGCAAATGACCCCGAACACGTGACGGATCGATCTTAAATACAGGGGTGTGGCTAACACCAGGAGCCAACCAGGGAAATCAGAACGGGGGTACATTACCATAACCGAACAGGCATCCTGGGAGAGGCCCCTTTCCCTCACCATAACCGATAAGTCTTTGGCAGCAAAGACCCTCTTACAAGAGCTCTCTCTGTCTCTTGTACCACTGGCTAATCGGCCACCACAGGTATCACCACTTTCTGAGTAAAAAATTTAATTCTAGTATCTAGTCTAAACCTGTGTTCTTTCAGTTTCAAGCCATTCCCTCTGGTTCTGTCACTCCAGGCCCTTGTCCAAAGTCTCCCTCCAGCTCTCTTGGAGCCCCTTTAGGTACTGGAAGGTTGTAAGACATTAAGAAGTGTTTCTAATCAAGCAAATACTGACAGCTGTGACATTTCCACTGTACTCATCCTGCAAAGCTCCCTCACCCCAACCCAGTGCTTTCACCTGGGCATACCTGATGTAAAAGGAGCTTCACTCACTTGCAGAGATCCAACCTATTCCTACTTCAGTAGAGGAAAGATGTTAAGAGGAAATCTCCTGTTCACTTTAGAGTCAAGATGATTTGTCAGAGGCTCTTACTTTAGCACCTAAATAAATGACCTTACTATTTAAAAAAATCTTTTAATTTGGAATACAAATGTATCTGTCATGCTGTCCAGCTACCACCCCTTATCTTTTCAAATCAATAAGAATTCAATAGCAATAAATATTAGATTTGTAATATATATTATATATTGTATATACTGTCTATCGAATAGAAGGTAGACAGGAATTAACTATTAATAAGTAGATTCCTATAAAAATTATCCTTCTGTGTTTAAACACAGGATAAATTTAGATTTTTTTCCATAGTATGGTTTTGAGAAGAGCTAGAAATTTGGGGAAATTTAGGCATCTAAGCACCTTAAATATTTTCAGTCTGTATTAATAGTGTTTTCAGTTCTGGCAGGTGTATTCAGCAAACTGGCTGAATTGAGATTAAAAGACTAACAAAGCCAAGACCACTCTGGTTTCAATACTGGATTACAGCATCACATCAGAAAAAACCCAACATTTTATAGGAACCTTGGGCTGAATGCCGGTTGGTTGGCTGAAGTCATGATGATTTCGATTTTATTTTGCCCCTTGTCCAGGGTTGCTGCAGTGTAGCCCCTGGAATCTCTGACATGTGGGACAGCAAAGAACACATTTATGGGCACTGCATGTTCTCAAAAAACTTTCCAGCAAAGTAGACTCAGCTTGACTTTCATTCACTGTCAGTTCCTGAGGACTCAGTTGTGTTTTGCTGGTTCTTTGGGAAGAATTGCAGTTGCACAAGGCTGCTGAGGGATTATATCCAGGCTGTTGGCATAGTGTAGCAACATGACTGTAAACCTGGAAAATAGCCAGAGGGAATGAAAAAGGGGAGGAGTTCCCCCCAACCACCCCAAGCAAAACAATCCCAAACAAACTAAATCCTCAAGCAACACAAAACAATCTTAAGATCTGGATGATAGATATAAAAAAACTTGGTTTCCCAGGTAGTCCTGAAGCCCTGGATTTTGTTCCTGGAGGAGCTGGATGTGCTTTACCTCCATGTTCTCTCCACCTCATATTGGATCTGACCCATGTAGCTGTTTCACAGTCCTAGAGAGGAGACAGAAAAGTTCAGGGAGGACAGAAATCCATGAATCCATATTTAATCTCAACATCAGCAGGGATCCTTAGCACAAACTTTTATTCCACTTTGCAGAGCAACCATCTGAGAGGAGGGGTACAGCTAACTTATCCCCATTCGACTCAAAGGGAAATGAGAGTACAGGGACAGTGTGTGAACTGACATCACACAAACAAACAAGAAAAACAAATAAAAATAAAAGGAGGGAAAAAAAGGAGTTTAAGGGGGTTAGAACAACTGAGATTTTACCTTCAGTCTTAATGATAAACTAACGAGTTGAGTCACCTGATTGCAAAATTTAATGTACCCAAATGCCATTTAAAACTTTTTTTTGAGATAGTACAAAACCAGCCCAGGCAAATCCATACCACCCTCACAAAACTATCATCATGTGTGTTTCCTTCATTGGGAGAACACTCATTATAATGCTGGAATTCCATTATGTGGAGGAGCTGGTGCAGTCAGCTCAGTCACTGGCATTTGGAAGAGCTTTAATTAGCAGATTTCCCTCTTCCTCTGCAGTTCACTGAAGGAAAGGATTGATGGTGAGTGGAACTGGACATGATCACATGGAAGTTCTCTGAGGTCTTATATAGAACCGTAGTTTCCAAAAAGATAAATACGCAAGACCAGGCCACTGTTTCTTACTCATAAATAAAGTTTTGAAAAGGGAGATGATCTTGTGTTGAGGTATTGAATTGTAACTCCCATGGCTCCTTCCTAGACTCCCTCTGCAATCTCAGGGAAGTAATTTCAGTTCAGCTATCTTCAAGTTTGATAGGTATTCTAAAATTATTTACTGAGCTTCCAACTATGGACAGTGGAGAAGGCAGGAACCATGGGGTGGTTCCTCACTCTTGCTGTGCTTGCAGGTGAAACAGGACCAAGATATCTTCCCTGGCTGCCACTTGCCACTATCCAGTACTCCATACCTAAATCCTTTTACCATCTAAAAGGGAGAGACCGCACCCAAACTGCATCTTAGAGTGTTATAAGCCAGCTTCCAGATGACAGCAGAGATTTCTTTGGGACAGTGCTGGATGCCTCAGGCTAAATGCAAATCACTGGCCATTCTAATAGAAAAAAAAAAAATATTAATAAGCTCCTATTATAAATGACTGGACATCAAGCCAAGCAAATGTTTCCAGACCCTTGAGCAGAAACAAGCAGTGAAATTTCACATCAGAACTATGCAAAAGCTCTTGTTTCAGCACATGGCCAAGTGGTGCTTTGCTTCTTTAAATTTTACTGGGAATTTTTAGGAGGAAATTAGAAGCTGATAACTACCAGGGAATTTAGGAGGAAGAAAAATGAAAGCTATGTTTGCACAGGTTTGTGCAGTTGGAAATAGCTGAGTTTCGCATGCCTCTGGCTCTTATGTTGGATTCCAGATACTGCAGTTTACTACTTTGTCTTTTGGCTTAAGTGTAGATGTAGGAACTTTTCCACTGACTGCACAAAAAGAAAATACAAACCCTTCTTGTGACACAATCCAATTCTTTACTGTTTTTTAATTTCTTCCAGTGACATCCCCATTGCTTTGGTGAGCCTGTTTAGGGAAGAAGAGTCCTCTGCTTTCTTGGTAGGCAGAGCTGGGATTGTGTGTGACATATGAGCAGAAGAGGGCAGAAAAAAATGAAATGTGAAATTGCCTCCCAGTCCTGACCTGGAGGGACTGTCCATAGACTGGAAAAGTCCACACGCAAAATATTCATCCATCTTCCCTGTGCACTCTATGAGGACTGTCACCAGGAGTGCCAGTCTACACCAGCTGAGTGATGTGCCATTTATCTGCTTGGAACTGAGTCTAAGAAATCGTTTTGTGTGGCCTTGGACAGCAAATATACATCTCGTGAAAACAGTGTTCAGCTTCTTACCCATCCCTGGAAGTATCCTCAAGGCCAGGTTGGACAGGACTTGGAGCAGCCTGGTCTCTGGAAAGTGTCCTTGCCCATGGCAGGAGGTTGGAATGAGATGACCTTTAAGGCTCCTTCCAACCCAAACCATTCTATGATTCTATATTCTGAGTCAGATTTAAGCCAGAAATCTAAAGTAAAGCACTTGCTATTTCATGATAAATGCCCTTCAAGTCAAACAAAACCATTACAATTCTCTTTGGTGCTTTCTCTGCTTTTAGAACCATATTCTATTCTTATTCTGTGCGAATTTAGGTGTATTCTGGACCTCTGATAAGAATCTATCAATCAGACTTGTCGTACTGTGCTGTTTTTCAGATCAAGGCTACAAGTGGGAGGTTTTCCATTGACTGAGCAAAAGGAAGAGTTGAACCTCCTTATGACACAATCCTTTCTTCCTCTTTTTTAACTTTTTTGACAGGAAAAAACCCCTTGTGAGCGATATCTCTTGCTTAGCCCTGTCTTTGAATCAGGTCACTTCTTTGACTGGCTGTACTGGCTGGCAGTGAGTATCAGTCATTTCAGATGAAGCCCTGTGTACTTCTTCTCTGGCAGTGAAAACTCAGAGTATAAAATTGAAGTCTTCAAACTCAGTCTGACTATTCTCTCTCCCTTTTCTCTTCTCTTAAAAGTGAATGAAAACAGGGTTTATTGTGCACAAGTATCTTTATAATATTTCTGCACCACCACACAGCACTGCTGCTCATTGGAGATGAAGAAGGACAGCCCAGTCAATAAGCAGCTGTTGTTAACTGGGCTAACTGGTTGGAAAAATAATCTCATTATAGTAAGGCAAATAGTAATTTTTTTGTTGTTGTTCTTGATACTTTATATCTGTCTTTCAAAACATCAAAATGATAAAGGAGAAAATGGTGGTGAGACCCTGGCACAGGCTGTCCAGAGAAGCTGTGGCTTCGCCATCCCTGGAAGTGTTCAAGACCAGGTTGGATAGGGCTTGGAGCAGCCTGGGATAGAGGGAAGTGTCCTTGCCCATGGCAGGGGTGCTGGAATGAAGAACTTTTAGGCCCCTTCCAACCCAAACTGTTTTGTGATTCTGTGATTCTAAGATAGTTTACAACAGTTTTTGTTTGTTTTGTTTTTAAAACATTTCACAGATGCTGAAATGTTAAACTAAATTATTTAAAACACATGATTGTGGAAGATACTCTTGCCTTAACACCAGATGAGGTGCATTTCTGCATTTTGGAACAGCAAATCAAGAAAAGACTTTACACAAACTTCTGCTAATTTCCTATTTCCAGAGTTGAATTTAGGGAATCTGAAAGAATTATTCTACCTTTGCGAGACCTTTTTCTGAGCAATGGATAAGTGTCAGTCACTGGTAGAATCTCAAGATCCTCCTTGCTGTATTTGTTGGTATTGACAGCATGATTGAAGGCAGGGATGACACACAGAAAAGGATTTTTTTTTTTTTAGCACACTTTTAAAGCATTTTAATTTCTTAAAGCTTCTGGAGCTCACATGAATTTCCTAGTTGGAAATGAAGGTTCATTTACTGAACCCCAGCTGGTCATCTCTGACCAAAGCTAGTGGCGAATATCTCTGGGACAGCACAGCAACTGGGTACATACGGAGAGCACAAAATGCTTCTCCAGCCTCCAGTGAGTTGTGGATTTGGGCTGAACCAGCTTTATAACTTTTTTTTAATAGCTTTCCATGAATTTCTCTTCCAGGAACTTCTTCAGTCAATGCCTGTAGGCTTTCAGGATCCAAAGCTCTCTGCATCAAAACTAAAGTATTCACTACTCAATTATATTCTGTGTGAAGAATCACCTCTGGTAGTAAAGCTGTGCTGGTAAATTATGCGGTGGGTGGTTGGGAGTGCTTCTTTGTATACACAGAGAAATGCAACTCTCCACTGATTCTTTCTTGATTTTTAGAGGATTATCATTTCCTCCACATGGATGGATCAATGACAGCCATGTCCCTTCCTCTCTCCCTCCCGGTTTCAGTGCACAGCAAAAAATGAGGTGGGTAGATTGATCCAAACTGTGGATGCCTACCTGGATAATCCTGTTTGAATTTCTAATTTATCTGTGTTTGTCTCAAGAAAAATGGATTCACATTTAGGTCTCCTCCTTCATAAAAAAGAGAAAGATATTTGTCAGGTGTCTGTCTCCAAACTTGTGTAGTGCAAAGATCCCTCTTTTGACTCTAAATGACTTTGAATGGGCTGCATCCCGCAGTTCCTAAGAGGGATTTGGGGCTGACATTCTCAGCATCTGTGCATCTTTAAACCAGTGTTTCCAGAACTCACCTTGCAGATTGAGGTGTCTACATTTCCTGTGCAACAACAGTTAATTCTGCTTGACTTCAGAAAACTTGGGAAAAGTTAAGTGCCTTAGGTAGGTACCCACTTAGTGGTAAAACACCCGAGCCAGCTGAGGGAAGTGGCTGGCATGAAAAACCCTCTGTGCCTTGGTTTTGGGGAATTCAGAGGAAGTTTTATCCAAGGCAAGAAACTTTCTTTTGGTCATAGGTCTCTAAGTTAAAATTTTGGGCTTGGATAGTGAGAGCAGTGTTTTCACACGTGCCAGGAGAGGAGCTGCCAACACTCATCTTTTACATAATGGTCCCGTGGTTAAAGCGTTGTCCTGGGAATCTCAGAATTGGAGTAGCAGGGCAGTTTTAGCCTGAGAAAAGTTTAAATCTGCTCTTCCCATACCCCTGCAGCAGGCTTTAACCAGATCTATCTAAACCATGTAGGGTGGAGAGAAGGAATCTTTCCCCTTCTGTCTAATACAGGCCATGTGTGGCCTATGTCTATGGCATGTCTAACCACATGCAGAGCCACAAGTAAAGCAGACCTGAAGAGACACATATCGTGGTTTATGGGGTAGGAGTCTTTGCCAGGAAGGGGGAATGATGGATTCTGGGCTCTCTTTTTCCTCACTGCTTGATATAGTTTGTATTCAGCATAAGTTTGCTGAATGGTTAACATAATCCAAGATGTTCTTTAATGCTGGACATTTCCTGAAGGAATAGGTGTACTTGGAGTAAGGTGTTCTGACTGTTTAGAACAAGGGGACAATCTTGGAGTTCATATTTAGCCACCTAATCATAACATGCAGCAAAGTGGTTCAAAACCAGTTCAAATCTGCAGTAAATCTACCTTGAGGATTGCTGGTATTTCTCTGCAGAATAAAGAAGGCTCGTGCACTCCTTAGAGCACCAAAATGAACCTGAAATGGCACAAAGATGTGCTCAGTCAAACTTTCATTCAGGTGTGAATCTCACCATTTGCAGGGAAGCTAAAGGTGAACAGAAAAAAATCCAATATCTGTGTACACTCAGTGCACACACTAATGCACATAAATATTAGATATGAATTGCTTAAATCTAATTTTTCAAAGCAGAACAGACTTTGTACACCATTTTGAATAATTGAGGTAAAATAAAATATTGATTAATGATTAGCTTAATGAGCAGCATCTGTTCGTAAAGCATGGAGACTTTGGAAGAAGAATAGGCAATCAGGGAATTAAAGCTTCCAGGAGGCAACTTGTGTGGCGAAGGACGAAGGTGTATCTGCACAGGTGGCAAAGTCTTGCATGTCTTAGCTTTGCAGTGCTTCACTTCAGTGGCTTTTCTAATGCTCTTTTAATGTTTGTGTTCAAGCCTGGATGGGCACTTATGCAAGTGCATGTGGGATAGAACAGGGTAGGCATAAATCAGTTTCTTTTCTTTTCAGGCCATAAGAAACTCTATAAACACACAGGACTGTTGAAAATGCTCACAATTTGTGTTCCAGAAATATCATGGGACATATTTCCAACAATAATTTTCTACAGATATTCAGAGGGATTGCTCTAAACTGCATCTATGGGAAATGTCATGTGCTCATTGCCACAGTTATTAATATTTTTTTTGTGGCTTGTATGTAAGAAAAGACTTGTTGTGTGTGGACATAAAATCATTACCTTTCCCAGGTCTCCATTTCTGGAAGTAAATTGGATGGTAAAACATATTTTCCTTCTTCTCCAATGTAGTTCCCCTTGAAATACAACCAAAAAAAAAGAATCGCTCACTGTCAAATTCTGCTTTTCATTTGGTAAATAATCTAAATGGAATAAGAATTAGAAAAGTAGAATGAAGTTGGACAATTTTGGCAGATATTGAACAAAAGCAGGAGCCTTAAAAGATTGAACATGGAAGCAACATATTTCATTACAAAGGAATGATGTGGTTATTAAAAAGCCATTAAAATTAAGGATGGGCTTTGTAATCAACTCTTTGACCCAATGACAATGAATACCGATAAAATTAAAAGGAATTTGGCAACAATTGAAACTAACGTGTGCTTTCGTGTCATCTGGCACCACATTCATAACTGTGTCTCTCCAGGGTCTGCCATAACTGAACACAACAAATGCAGGAAGGAAATGGAATGGAAAATAGATTTCAAAGTGCACTAGACCACGTTCACAAATTCATCTACTGTTTTTCTTAGTATGACATTTTACATGTATTTGCAAAACTTTAAGGGAAATTTGGTTTAAATCTATTGGGAAAAAATCTACTTACATTTAATTTGTTTAATCTGTAACTAGATAATTTAAGATTTATCTATTTTAAACTGATACATTACTATTATTATTATAAAAATTGCCAACTATTCCAATATCAACAAACGGAATATTTTAACCTTTTTAGTTTTGTAATGAAAGGATAAATTTGGCATTAACTGCTGGCATTATCTATTACTATTATTAAGGAATGAGTTTTTTAATTCCTTTTTTTAATGGTATCAAAGAGCTGTGTCATGACTTATTCTTCTGAAAAAAAATACTTAACTGAAATTTCACAGAATCACAGACTGGAAGTCACCCCCGGAGATCATCTGGTCCAAGCCTCCAAGCCTCTTGCTCAAGTAGAGCCACTCAGAGCAAGTTGTCAATGATCATGTGTAGACAGTTCTTTGATATCATTAAGGAGAGATACTCTACAAGTTCCCTGTGCAAATTGGCTTTGCTTTAAGAAATTTTTCCACTGTAAACATGCAGTTTAACATTACAGGTTAAAAAGTAACTAAGACAGCTGTAGCACAAAAACTTGTGAATAAAGTGTCGAAATAAAATAGAATAAAAAATCCTTTAACTAACACAGCTACTCCTTGTGGAGATGGAATTATTCAATCTATATCAGATAAAGAAGTTTTTAATTAATACAAGATATGTCTCCTCTAATAGTTTGTCAGTACAGTCATACTCTTTAATTATGCTAAAGGCAGATGCAGCCACAATTGAAATAATTAAATCACAGAATCACAGAATGGTTTGGGTTAGAAGGAACATTAAAACTCATCTCATTCCACTCCCTTGCCATGGCCAGGGACACCTTTCACTATCCCAGGTGGGGATACAGAACCTCTTTGGTGTCAAAAAATCTCATGGCATCAAGGCAAGACAGAGGATGGGTTTGCTCTGGTTACGTCACATGCTCAGGGGGATTGAGCAGCAGCAGAGAAGCAGAGCTGCTCTATTCTTAGTGCTGGCAGGACAGGTGACACAGCCACTGAAATGCTGTCATTTCTGTCACCAGCCGGCTCTGCAGGCACAGACAGAGAAGAGGAAAAGAATTAAAAGGAAGGGGATGAGATATTCCTTTCTGCAAGAGCCCTGCAGCCCTCCCCTGCCCCAGCCAAGGCTGAGAACATGCTATGAAGAGTTGTCCCCTGCCCCATGAGTTTGTCTGTGTGGAGCCAAACTCACACCATGTGTGGGAGGGAACCCGAGCAGAGTGTGGGGTTGGAGCTTGTCTGGTGGGGCCGGATGAAAAGGGAACCTCCATCCTCCTGGAGATTAGTTCCAGTTCATATTCCACCTGGTTTTGGCTATTTCAAACCCATCCCATTATTTTTCCCCTCATGAATATGAAGCAACAAGAGAATCACAGAAACAATCAAAGAATCATAGAACGGTTTGAGCTGGAAGGAACCTTAAGGGTCATCTTATTCCACCCCCTGCCATGGGCAGGAACACCTGCCACTATCCCAGGTTGCTCCAAGCCCCATCCAATCTGGCCTTGAACAGGGATGAGGCAGCCACAGCTTCTCTGGGCAGCCTGTGCCAGGGCCTCACCACCCTTCTAGACAAAAATTCTTCTAAATCAGCTGTAATTCCTGTGCCATATCTTCCAGCATTTTGTCCAATTTCTCAGCTTATATTCAAAGTTGTGTGGTTAGAGATAAATTCAGTCAGTATAACTCCAGAAAATCTCCTTTCTCCTTTTTTTCTCATCTGAGTTTCAAATTCATACGTGACCTATTTTTATACCAGCGGTTTCATACAGGTGATTTTTGTTCTCCAACATACATCCAAACTATAGGACGAACATAATGATTGGCAAAACAGATCTGGAATACCCTGTGTAGGAGACTCAACTCCTTAACAACTCAATCCTGGTCAATCTGATTCCTGGGAAAAGAAGTCTCAGATGAACATTATTTTACCAGTTAAAATACTAGAAAAAGCTATCACTGTCTGCTGCCTTGAAAACAAACTGACTGTAATAAATGGATATATTGTCCTGGAAATTAAGCCACCATTCACTGTCCTGAAATTAGGAAAACCATAATTTCCTGGTTCCAGGCAATGGAAAAAACAGCTGGTTTGGCTTTGCTTCTGTAATATTGGCAAGCCTGTTCCGCAAGTTGTTTGCCTTCACCATCCATGAAAGTCTAAGTGAAACTGCAAACCATCTGTCTCTGGGGTGACTCTGAACCCTGTAGTGTTGGGGTGTCCTGGCAAACCTGCCAGCCTAGGGTTTGGGGGGACAGACCTGCGCCTGGGAAAACCCCCTCGGTTTATGATGTCTCTATACAAATGTGTATTGGTTCACCCCGGTTCCCCTTCCCCCCTTCTCCCCCGCAGTGCCAAGGGTTTTGGTTTGACCACGGGTTCTTTCCCTCCCCATTGGCTGTTGCTGTAAGCCCCGCCCCCTCCCCCGGACCCTGGGGATAGCCAGGAGCTCCCTGGCCAGACTGCTGCCGGGGACGAGCGAATAAAACACCTCCAGCTTCCTCCAGCGTNTCCCCATGGATGTAGCTGCTTCATTTAGAGGGCTCCGTAGCCGGAAAAGGGAAATTACAGTTAGCTTAGCCGGCTTTTAAAGTGTGGTCTAAAATCTGCTATTTTGCTGAGCTAGTTTGGGACCTCACCCCCGAACTAGCCAGCCACAGCAGCCAGACAAAGACACACTGTAGAACATCTCTTCAGTGATGGGAACCATTAGTCATTCCAGCAGTCTTTGAGGCAGATGCTCTATCTGGGTGCAAGGTGCAAGTTTTCTCCAGTCGTAGAATCATAGAATCCTGGCACGGTTTGGGTTGCAAAGGACTTTAAAGCTCATCTCTTTCCATCCCACTGCCATGGGCAGAATCACCTTTCACCAGACCAGGTTTCTCCAAGCCCCATTCAACCTGGTCTTGACCACTTCCAGGGATGAGAAACTCATAGTCGTTGTATGCACAGAGTAGAAGTTGTATATTTTGCTGTCACAGATATTTTAAAAACTGGAAGGGAGGAGACAATCCTGAAAATTGCTCCTTAACCAGTTTTCTTGTGTCCCGAAGCACATGCCACTGTGCCTCCTGTTCCCACATGACACCTGCATTCAGTAAATCAGAAAGTTCTCAACACAAATTTGTCTATCATTCTCTGTCACGATTGTCAGACTTAAAATAATTGTTTAAACTCCCATGGAAGAGTCTTAATGAGAAACAAGCTCGGTAGCCATGGGTTTCTGTGTTTATTGGAACAAATTTCAGTTCTCTTTAATAGAGTGAAAAGGCTACTAAGAACTGCCCATTGTGGGCCCTCGCATTATAACAATTCTTTTTCCAGGACTGTCTGGGCTGTGAATATTTTTGTACAAGCATGAACAGATGCCATGATGAGAATTTGACTTTAGAGAAACCAGGACCCCAATTTATTTTTTTAACAACTGTGTAAAAGAGATCATCTGGTTGTAAACTAGCTACTTCTTGGGATTTTGTTTGGTGGTGTTGTTTTTCCTTCTTGCTTTCATTTAAATGAGATTTAGGCAATCAAGTCAATGTTTTGCACAGACCAAACATCTGAGAGATTTCTTTTTTGAAGCCCTGGCACCAGTTGGTGGTGGAAACTTGGATCTTACCCCCCTCTCCCCCATGCCACAAACCTGCAGATGCCAAATCTGGCATTTGCATCCATGACAAGTGTGCTGCCTTGCCAGCTTGTTTCACTGAAATTGGCTCCTGCTGGGAGGATCTGCTCACAAACTTGTCGTGCTGGCACCTGACCATTTTTGGGTACTATCTTTAACACGGCACATCTGTTGTAGGCACACAAACTCTTTAGCTGGCTCAAAGCACCACGTGACGGCCTGTCCTATTTTATGGAAGTTATCCAGCCTTGACGCACTCTTGGGTACATAGCTCAGCAATTCCACAGTCTTGGTTACACTTGACGAGCCAGGCTGACATTAGCAATCTTGTCTCACATCCCCCCTTCCACGAGGAGTAATCACAGTTGCCTTCCTCATCCGTATGGCTAAAACACAAGGCTAAGTCATATGGTTGTCGAGTTGGAGACATATTGGGTCTGTTTGACAGCTCCTTTTTTCAAGGCTCTCTAAATAGTGCAGAAAATTGTGCTGCAATTAATTTTGAAAATGATAAGTGTTTATTAACTGTGAAAGCTCTGAAAGGAAAGCAAAAATAAATGGTTGCCAGGATTCCTGCTGTAATTTCCTGAAAAATGGAAGCAACACTGGCTGTAAAAAATCTGTGAGAACCTCTTGTTCACCTTTGATTTTATCTAATTTGTATTATGAGAATTTGTGTATATTGACCAGTTTACATCCATTATCCTTTGGCAAGGGGTCTTGATGGCTAGGATTATTGATGTTGAAATTACTGCTGCTTCTTTGACAAGACTCAAAGTACTCAGCTCTAGAGGAGAGAGCAATAATGCTCATGGATTTCAATCAGACCAAGGCCAAGAGAGAAGATGAGGGAAACAGAGTTCATTAATGCTGCAAAAACCTCTAACCCTGCGGCACAAGAACAGCCAGAGAGCTGTTTAAACCATGTCCTATGCATGTGCTCCATTGAGATCCTGACATACAAAAATATATGTTGAATATTTCAGTACTAACTAATTTTGTAAAGCCTGAAAGGGAAGGAATAAAACCACAAAATAATAACATAATCATAGAATCATAGAATGGTTTGGGCTGGAAGGCACCTGAAAGATCATCTTGTTCCAACCCCCTGCCATGGGCAGGGACACCTTCCAGTATCCCAGGTTGCTCTGACCCCCATCCAATCTGGCCTTGAACTCTTCCAGGGATGGGGCAGCCACAGCTTCTCTGGGCAACCTGTGCCAGGGCCTCCCACCCTCACAGACAAGAATTTTTTCCTAATACCCGATCTAAACCTACTCTCTTTCAATGTGAAGCCATTGCCCCTGCCCTGTCACTCCAGGCCCTTGTCAGTGGTCTCTCTCCACCTTTCCTGCAGGCTCCCTTCAGGCACTGGAAGGCCACAATTAGGTCGCTCCAAAGCCTTCTCTTCTCCGGGATGAACAACCCCAATTCTCTCAGCCTTTCCACATAGCAGAAGTTCTCTGTCCCTCTGATCATCTTTGTGGCCTCCTCTGGACTCTCTCCAATAGGCCCACGTCCTTCCTGTGCTGGGGAGGACATTTTATTATAATAATATAATAACATAGTATGTTTTATATATATAAATATATGAAGCCACTTGTTTATACACATGCACACATGCTGATATCTGTGCTCACCCTTCATTTCCTGTGAATCTACATAATTATATGTCAGGTCACATATACTTATGGGTATAAATATGGGGGGTGTTTAGACAGTGATAAAACAGTATAAATAAAATGTTACTAATACCATTCCTGTACCTATCACCATTTCTTTCTAGCCAGCCCTGTAAAGCTTTCCTCTTCTCTGCCTTAATGGATTTATTCCAGCTCTCCAAATTCCTGTACTACTTCTGACTATTTATTACTTATTAAAAAATAATCCACCCATATAAAAATCTCTTCTTCCTTCTGTATGTGGATTTCCACCTCTGTGCAAGCCCTTGGAAAGCAAAATTGAGTCCTGAAACAGTCCTAAACATGCCAAAATCTTTACAATCAATTATCTGTCAGCCCTGCAGGGGAAGAAAGGGGAGAGTCACAGGGTTGTTTTTTTTTTTTTTTTTTCTCGAGATCCTTTGCACTTGCTTCTAATCTATGAAGAATCCAGTCTATTAAATTTAAAAGTTGGGCTATTTTTATGTTACAAAAAGCTGTCCTTGGCCCAGTTTTCTTCTTCTGTCCTCTCCACCCAGTATATAAGCAATCATGCCATGTGTTTCCAGTGCAAGGACATTGGAGGAAATGCATTACAAAAATTAATCCTGATTAACTTGTGTTTTTCTATTTCTTTGCTTGCTTTTCCTTAAATATTCACGTGGAATATTTCTAGCACCTTGATGTTACAAGGAATGTGATAGGAAGTGAAGTACTGGATTATATTTTCTGAGAAATAGCCATCACTGGTGGTTTTCAAATGCAGATTATATAAGTGGCTTTCAAAAGGGTTTGGATATAACTGATCCTGCATCTTGGTCTCCTATTAAGGAATAGAGTAGAGGATTTCATTCAATCCTGTTCAGCTCAACTTCCTAATGATTCCACTCCTACAGGTAAAATGGTGGGTGAGATACAATATTGAATTTGATTTCCACTGTAATTTCTCACTTCATCAAGTGTTTGCCTCTCCTGGTTTATCTGATACAGTCTGAAAAACACCTTGAAGAAAAACATTGTGATCATGCGGTCTCTCAGCATATGTAGCAAAAATAGGCCTTTTATAAAATGTGTTTTAATAAACTCTGTTCAACAGCCATTATTTATACTTCATTCCTGTCTTAAAAGAAAACCAGATCACCTACATTACATGCAAGGGGAAACAAATATTCTGAAAATATGATTTGGGTCAAGTAATATAATTTTATGGAAAGCATACTAAAATCTTAAGTCATTCAGATTTAACTTGGTGAGCTCTGAAGCGACATCTTCATCTACAAGATGTTATTGACCTGGTTGTTTTCCCATCACAGTTTGAGTCAACAGACCTGTATTCACTCAACTTGAAGCACTTATTCAAGATCTCTGTGGCAACAGGGGCTGCTTCTGGAGTCAATACAAAGAAAGGGATAAGCGTATTCATGGAATGGCTTAGACCTTGGGTAGGTTGGCTGAGTCTCCTGAGATGTTTCTCTCTTTCTTTCTTCCCTGGCTGGATAATAGTTCTACAGTAGCCCAAGCACCTTAGGTCACACAGAAAAAATCTGGGCCTCAATTCCTACAAAAGGAATTATATTCAGAACTACAGGGGACTGTCTTGATGACACCGTGAAATGTAATTCCACCTCTATGTCCATCTACACTTTAGGCAAGGAAGACCTTGCAAGATGGACTTTTCAAGGATTGTCTCCAGCTGTGTCACTGTCCAGCTGTGATGGTGTTATAGAAGAAAAAGGGATATTGACAGCTTTGTGTGAGGAAACATGGCCTCAGAATGTTTCTTTCCTTAGTGCTCTTTATCGTGGCACTCCCCACCTTTCTCAGTCCGATGGCAAACGCTCCCAAACCACACATGAAATACCTTCGTGCACAAGCTGTGACACAGCATGGAAAGATCAAAGGCTGCTGTCTGACTGCTCATCTCTGCTACTGTTGAAAAAATTTCCAGGTGCAGAAAATATCCTTAACCCTTTCTTCAGCCTGATTGTTAAAGAGGAAAGATTTAACTTGTTTTTACGTTGCTTTAACCCAGAAATTCTGTGGGTTGTGTGTGAGAAAGTTTTAGGGGAAGTGAGTCGGTAGTCAGTATATTTCTTTTACTTTTTTTTAAAAAAGTGCTAAGAGAAGCAGTAAGAAACAAGAGGATAAATAGTGAATATCAGGCCAATCAACATCAAGCTTGTCCAATCAGACAATCACAGAATCACAGCATGGTTTGGGACTTTAAAGATCATCTCCCAACCACCCTGCCATGGGCAGTGATACCTTCCAGTAGACCAGGCTGCTCTAGATGTTGATCTGGATTTGTTATAAAGCATGAAGAGGAATTTAACAGCCTTGCTTTGCTGTCTTTTCTGCATACCATAGTGTGTGTCAAAGGTATGTTGGGGCAGGAATGTGGTGGAGCTGGAGAGAAGCTGCAGCATTGCAAAACATCTGTCAGCCAATTTCAGCCAAAATTTGACAGATGGGGTCCAGATTGCAAGGGATGTTACAGACCTGGAGTTTTGTAAAATTGCATGGCCAGACAGAGGGAAGACTTACCATTAGTGACCCATCTGTAGAGTAGACTTGATGCAATCTGAGTCATTATCGATACCAGATAATCATCAGAAGAAAGAGAATCTCTGAATTTTACAACCATTCACAAGCCTGAATTAGATCTTGCACCTTCTTGGACATGAGGAAAAAAAAGTTGGAATCATAAACCGGTTTCCAACTTGGCTTCACTCTTCCCACTGATTAAAAATAACTGATTTTTTTCATTTTTTGAGGCCTTTTTCTCATGCCCCATTTATTTATTCTATGTCTTACTTTGTCAGAATAGGGTTTGGACCTCCATGATCTTTGTGAGACCTTTTCATCTAAGAATATTCTATGGTTCTTTGATTTCAGTAGAATTATTTGTCTTCATTTGTCTTACAGACAAGTAAGAGGACCTAAGTGATAAGAGTTGAAATGGACCGAAGAAATTAATACTGTTAGATTAGAATTGTAAGAATGAAAGAGAGGAATACTGAAAAAAAAATTGGAAATGATTTGCCCAAGTGTCACACAGGAAAGCAGCAGTAGAGATTGGTAAAAAGAAATGTATTTTCCCTCCAACCCAAGATAAGAGATATGAAATCACCTTTGCTTTCAAATGCCGGAGCAGCAGAAAGAAATTACATTGGACTATAGGTCAAACCTGGAATTTGGGACACAGGAATCTTTCCAAATTCAGAAAAAAAAAAGGACAAAATCAGGTCCCGGATATCAAGTACAAAGAAAGCCGATCTTAGGTTGATACCTTGAAACAGAAACCTGCAAATCCTGAATGGACTCTACACAGTTATAACTGTGATATAATTGTGTCTAAAGAACAGTTCCCCCCCACCTTCTATTTAAAATTATCTCCTCCTTTATCCTATATTTGTGGATCTGGTTTTGTATTCACAGAAAGACTGCACAAGCCAATTGGTGGGAATTTTTCATTTCTGCTAAACCAGCACTTTTCTTTTTCTTTAACACTAATAACTCAGGCCCTGTGTCTCTCATTTCATAACCCAAAGGTATGGAAGCCCTACTTGCATTATGCTCTGTCAGCTGTGTTGCAAAAATACAGATTTAAAGCTCTAGTTTTCCCTCTTCTGCATGTTTCCAATAATGTCTGGATAAGAACTGCTACAGGTGCCCTTCTATGTTTAAAATTCTTGCTCATCAAGAAAATATGTGTTCCTTCAAGAGCAGATAAGCTCAAGGAAAAAAAGATGATGATAATAAAGAAGAAAGGCTGCAGGCTCTCAGTTTACAGTGGTTCTGTGGGATCATAATCTGAAAAAGTAGCATTTGTTTTCTCTTTTCTTGAAAAAAACATCATTGCTCCATCCCTCACACCTGCAGGACAGCAGAAAAGGGATTAAGAGGAGTTGTCTTATCAGAGTTGTGAGGATGAAAGGGCAGGACAAAGAGTTGATTTTGCAAGTCCACCATTGCCCCATTGGGCTCAGTTCTCCATGTGTTCATTGGGCAAAGGGCTTTTTGCTGGAGGTGTCTAATCCCACAGGGGTCTACCACTGAAAAATGATAGGAAAGGACATTTTGGGAGAGAAATGTAGACAGCAAGAGAAATCTTAGTTGGTCCAGTTTATGGTTTATTTCTTGTACCAGGGGTATAGACTCAAGGGGAAAAAAAAACAAAACCAAAAAAGAACAGAAAAGGAAGAATTAGTTCATTTCACACTAATTCTTATCTCAAAGGGAGAGGTCAAATTTTACCTTTCTCATATCACAGTAATGCTTCGTTAGTCATGTATCTCCCCAACATGTACGGTTTCTTGTGTCCAAACATGTTTTTCCTTTCCTCTGATGGAGATCCTCTTAGAAATAGCATTAAGAGCAAGGAAATTCAATCATTATTTCTTATATCCTCTGGCAACTCTACATACCAAAATTTACTACTTGATGTCTGGAGAGGGAATCGTTCCCATCAGCTACCAACTCAGAATCATAGACTATCCTGAGTTATATCCAGAGAATATCCATAGAATATCCGTAAGGATCATGGAAGTACAACTCCTGGCCCTGCACAGGAGCACCTAAAAGATCCCTTCCAAGTACAGCAACAAGGGCCATTATGAGTCACTTCTTTCTCTTCCTAACTACATATCTTCCTTAGGGTAACAATCACAGTTACTTAATATTTGTAAATTATATCAGAAAAAAAAGCCCACTTTAATAAAATATACTTTAGTATTTGGAAACGAAACAAATGTGTCTATACCATGTATGTTGCCAGGTGGTTTTCGGCTATAAAAGGTGTCAGTAGTTGATGGCCATAGCTTGAGAACTGATGGCGATAAAGAAAGTCTAAAGAACATCTGTGATTTGTGGTGGAGAACAAGGGAATACGGAAAAAAAACTCACATGGAGAATTTAATGAGAAAGCAAGAGAGCAATGTTATTACATCTCATGTCAGACTGTTGAACTGTCTGCTGAAAACCAGGAGATGCTTCATCGTTGAATTCCTTTTCACTGACTTGGTCAAAACCATTCAGGGCGTAGGGCAAGAGAAACTCTTCCACTGACCTTTGGACTAGAAGAAGTTGCCCTCCCTGAGCAGTATCTCCTTCCTCTGTGCTCAAACATCTTGGAGGAGAGCAGCTGATAGCCTAAATAGTTGTGTTTTCTTACTGAGATAGTTAATTCTCCAAGTAACATGTGCCATGAACAGAAATCCTTTGTGCATTTTGCTGACTTTTCTCAGATTAACCCTATCCACCACTTGCCCCCTGAGGTCAATATAACATGACATCTCCTGAAAATATATAGTAATTATAGAGTCTTTGATTTGACACTTTTGGAGAAAAAAATTGTAAATAAAAATAGTTTCTCTTACTACCATAGGTGCCTTTGAAACATAAATTAGAATTTCTTGTCCTAATTTGCCATTGACAAGTCTTAGAGGCAGAGTTAAGACAAAATTCTTGAGCCAGCAAACTTGCTTCTACAAGTACAAAGGAATTTAAAGAGTGGCCTCGGGAAGAAATGGATGTAGCTGTCAGTTGCATGAAAGAATTTAGAAACAGAATGCAATGCTTTGTCAAATGGTGGGATTCAAACGTAGCGGCATGTCATTGACCCTGGTGCTCAGCAACACATATTTCAAATCACTGAAGATTAATAGGGAAGATGGTTACAGCTCTCACAACAGCTGCTGGAAAGTGTTCCTATCTCACGTTTTAATTACATGTATTTATACAGTAAAAAAGTCCTAAATGCAATATAGCCTGTAGTATGCTACAATTTTGAACATTTATGAGATTCAGGCAATTAAGAGTCTAAACTTTCAAATGTTTCCAGATGGCACACTGATTAACAATTGTGTGAATTTAATATTTGTTTAAATGTGCTGCTCTGTAAAATATTTCTTAATAGTATATGAATGCATTGCAATGAATCCAGGCACAACTTTTCTTCGAGCACAACTTGCCTCATTGCCTGGAGAAGTGGAAATCTCATTAGCTGATTATATAGACCAAAAGCAGTAGCAGAGCAATAGCAAGAGATAAAAAAGATTAAAAAGAAGCTAAGCTATTTCTTAACTTATGCATGATTTTTCTCTTTCTATGTGGGTCCAAGTGACAGTTTTCATGCAAGCCACTTACAAGATCAGTCCCTCAGTTCTTGCAAGTGAACCTGCTAGTGAGGGTTCCAGCTTGGGACTACCAGCATTCTGGATGTTGACATCAGTTGCAGGAATGCCTGGACTCAATGGTCTTAGAGGTCTTTTCCAGTGTTAATGATTCTGAGATTCTCTGATCCATGGAATAGGTTTGCTTTAAAGAAAGCACTTAAACTTTTGTTCTTTCAATGGGCTTAAACTGCTTAGATTCCTAAAATAATCTGTCCTTGGTATTTCCAAACCTTCCCTGTTTGTACTGTTCTTAATGTTGAAAACTTGAATCAATGTAATCCCTCACCCTCCACCAAAATATTTATTTTTGTAGGTGAAATTTATTCAAGAGGGGAGAGATCTTGTGATGATGCCGGCAATCAGAGTCACAGAATGGTTTGGGTTGGAAGGGACCTTAAAGCTCATCTCATTCCTACACCCTGCCATGGGCAGGGACACCTTCCACTATCCCAGGTTGCTCTAAGCCCATTCAGCCTGGCCTTGAACACTTCCAGGGATGGGGCAGCCACAGTTCTCTAGGCATAGCTATAGCCATATATCTAGAGTTTGCAGAGAAGTTTGTAGAAGTTTTGTAGAAGTTTATGGTCTAGTCAGTTTAAGTATTTGAATCAGATACTACAGTCAGAATTAAAAGGAGCAGTTTGAAAAGGCAATATCGGAAGCCTTATAAACCTTCTTCTCTGAAACCTAAAAATGGAAAAACCTGGAATTATCTATAATCTTAGAAAATATGGCTTCTGCCACATTCAGGAGGAACCATTCCCTCATCTTGTGCAATACTTGTAATACAGGCAAGTCTCAGAAAACAAGATTTATCTCACCTGTCACATGAGCTCTGTAAGCTCTGCATCCAGAACTGAGCAGTACAGTAACTTCCTTTGATAGTCAATGCAGAAAAACACATGCCTACCAAGGCAGACTCTTTTCCTAACTTTTAGACACCAGGAGGAGATGAACAGCTCTCTGAAAACACCTCTTGCTCTCCCCTGTGTGGAAAAGGAGCCTGGTCTGACTACTCTAGTTGTAGGTGCCTAACTTTGCTTAAAGTACGTAAGATAAATCCCAATAATAATGGACACAGTCTACTCTGAATTTCAAAATAAAAGTTACAAATTAAAAATCTAAGTCTTTTTGTGGATCAGGATCTGCAGTGATTAGAAAAAAAAAAACATGTAAACATCCATATTTTGGCAGAAATTATCTAGGTTTCATACCTGACTTTCAATCTCTATGAAGCTTTTTCAATAAATTTCTTTCTGAGGTACATTTTAAATTTTTAGTTATGCCTTTTCCCTTTCACTTTTTTGCCCTCCCTTCCTTCTTTTCCGTTGGGTTATTTGAGCAGTTTGCAAAGATGGTGACATTCACATTGGAGCAGATTTCTACATTCCATATAAACTTGGGGTTTTGTAATTAAGCAAAGAAAGAACATTCATCTCTAAATCTGAAAGGGAAACAGAATGAAACCTTAAAAATTAAAATAGCAAACTGAAATAGTATGAGATTGTTTTAATAGATCCAGGAGAAACAAGGGAAATTTACCCCCAGGCTCTGGTTCCTGAACACCTGTAAAGGAAATTTATGTAGCAAATTATGTGGTGAGTTGGGTGCGATTTTAAGGACTACTCAGAAGCAAGAACAATCTCTTAATTTGCTTCCACGTGGGAAAAATACACAATTGGAAAAAATATGAGGAGCAGCCAAAGGAAGACAAACCATGAACCATGATTAAAAGAAAGAGCACTGTGTTTTCCCTTTTGTGAAACAGGATGGACTTGAGAACAGCTAATTGATTTAGAGCAGAGAGCCTGGACATTATATTTGGATTTCCATTTTACCTGACACCTTGGATAAGCCACCAGGTTTTCCTGTTTTCTTTCCCACTGCCTGCTTGGGCTATAAACACAATGGATGGAGATGAGATTTTCTCTTTCTGTGTCTTTGACCACAGTCTTGCACAACAGTGCTACTGGTGAAAATGCCTGACATACCTATAATTCCATTTAGTCTGCTCTGTTTTGTGGCAGAATTGAACTCTTGAAAATTAATTTACTTTCTCCTTGACTGGGATTACATTTGACTTAAAAAAAAAAAAAAAAAAAAAAAAAAAAAAAAAAAAAAAAAAACTCCATCAGTCATTGCATCATTGCGTTGAGATAGTATTAAATTAGGGAGTAATTTTTACCTGCTCATTATTTCTCCACAAATGTTGCATCTCCTTTCACCTCCTATTTTTCAAATTGTCACTGGGTAGTGATTTTGTTTCTCTCATTTTTATGACAGCAGTGAGAGGGAGAATGAACAAGATACTCTTCCCCCCCTCAGAAGCAGATGCAACTGGTCCACTGGACAGTGGAAAATCTGTTCTGAGTACAGCCTCCCATATAATCATCATAACATCATTGAATCCTGTTAAAATACCTTGTTTTTTACAAAAATCATATTAAGATTATACTATTGAAAGAAAGAAGGACCACAATTATATCTATTGCTATGCAGCCAGACAGTACTGCTAATCTCAGGGAAAAAAAAATTTACATAAAGTTATTTCCAGGAAGAAACAAACACTTTTTCAATGTAGCAATGTAATTAGCATAGGCTTCCGTATCTGAATTCTAATGAATTCACTCCTATTTTTCAGTGTTTTATCACCATTCCCTATTCCAGATCCTTCATGTGATATATTACTCTGTTTGGATTTGATAGGCAATAAAAACAGACCAGTCAGTCTGTTAGTTCTATAACCCTCTTGCATTTAAGAAATAATATAAATAGCATCAAGACAGAGGGAGAAATCAATGTGTCAATTATTTATATAGAAAAAAGTCTACCTAGTAAAATGAAATTGCTTAGTTCCTAAAGGGCAGAGATGAACTTTTTGGCTGCTTATGCAGAAATGTTATAAATATTTAAATGTAAATAATAAAATCTTTACATGCATAAATAAACATGAGATTGATATTACACACACTAGAGCAGCGAAATATGACAACTGCTGCTTCTTCAGGAAAATGGATATTTCCTGTGACTGAACTGAGAATAAACTCAAAGCTAATAAGATACCTCACATACACCTTGAATCCACACTGCTTTCAAGCAAGAATTTCCCTGGGTTGGTCTTCTTTTAGATGAGGTCTGAAGACCTCTCTGGAACAAACAATTAGGATGAAACAGAACACGGATGCTGGTTTCTTTAAACACAGGATGCTTGGCTCAGTGAGGCTATAGAGGAATGAATTTTAGGAGTTGGTGATATTAAAGTTATCAGCTATTTTGTCTTCTCTTATAGTCTTTATGACTGCAAGAAGGAACAGGTTGACCAGGCTGAAGGTCTGCTGCCCTCTGCTTTAAACCTTCATGAATCAATTCAGGGTCAACCATTGTAGGAGGCACATCTCAGCAGAACGAGTCTGGTCCAAGCCCATTAGCTCTATTTTAACAAGAGGTTTGGTTTTGAACGTTTGGGTTTGTGTATATGATTTTCTGGAGAAGAGGAGTCTCAGGTGGGGCCTCATTGCTCTTTACAACTACCTGAAAGGAGGTTGTGGAGAGGTGGAAGTCTGTCTCTTCTGCCATCGCTCAAGCGAAAAGATGAGAGGAAGCGGCCTTAAGTTGCTCATGTGGAAATTTAGATTAGATATTAGAAGTAAATTTTTCACTGAAAATGAAATGTCTGGTTAGGCTTTGAAGCATTGGAATAAGTTGCCCAGTGAGGTGGTGGAGTCACCAGCTCTGGAAAGTGTTTAAGAGGCATTTGGATGTGGCACTTGGGGATGTGGTTTAGGGGTGATTATGGTGGTGGTGTGTTGACAGTTGGACCAGATGATCTTCAAATTCTCCTCCAACCTAGATGATACTGTGGTTCTGTGATTCTGTCATATAATAAAACAAGTTATGGATCAGTTAGAGGTCAGTCCCATCCTGCCGGTAAGGAGCCTGACTTGTAGACACATGTCTAACTTCTCTTTCCCTCCAGACAGTGTCCAAACTTCCTGCTCGGAGCAGTCTGTAGCATGTGCAAATCCCTTGGACCATGCCCAGGCAAACTCTAAGAGAATGTTAGCCAGTGCAAGCTGAAACTATCCAGGAAGCATGTGAATTATTTCATATTCTGGATAACTGGGGGGTGGAGGTTGAGAACAGGCTCTGGCTTTGGTTTATTTGTGGCTATAGACACAGCCTTTGTTCCCAGTGTTGAGTTTTGAGGTCTTGAAGAACTCCATGTTTACAAAAATACTCTAGAGATAGAGTCTAAGACTACAGCAAAATCTGTGATTAGCCTCTTTTCTCCACAGATGCATTTAAGTAATTTCCCTTTGCTAACATGAACTTATTTTGTGGTATATCACTGTTCTAGACTCCTAAGCCAAGTAACATTTTGCCAACTGTACGCATGACTGTAAATACACAGAATATAAATATTTCTGTTCTGCTAAATATGGAAATTCAGGATTACCATTGAACATTAAAGATAACACCGGCAACAAAACCAAAATAAAGGCCTTGAGCAGGTCTTGACATCGCATCTCTGCCCTTGGTGTTATTTGAACAGCAGAGTTCAAACCTTATACCACCTGCCCAAGTGAGAGATGGAAAATGTTCAGGACTGTTGAGCACTCCACAGATATTCATGGTGGCTCGGCAAAGAGTTATTTAACACAGGTGTGTAATTCCGACACATCAGGGCTGCCATGAGTGATCCAACACTCCTTAGACTCCTGCTTCCACCTGTGCACTGGACTTATGGCAGCAGACAGGGTGAGAAAGCAGGTACATTGCCACGCTTGCAGATTCCTAAACTGCTCCGGGGCTTTCCCAGCTTAGTGGGAGCAAACAAGATCATTTTAAAAAAGCTACAGGTACACACCACACAAGCACAGATTTAAAGCTAGATCAGGAAATTCTCTGAAATTACATTGTTTGGAGTTGGAGGACAGTTCATGAGCAGTTTGGATCATGACACCATGCTGAGAATTTCTGTCCAGAAGCCTAAGGAATGAGAGAATCAGCTTGGAAAAATCAAAGGAAAGCTGCCTGGAAAATTTCCAGTGCAAATATTTTTTCCATCTGAAAATGCTGAGCAATTGCACACAGAATGTGTGGCGGAAATATTCTAATTTCAATTCATTCTAGTCTACCCAAAATAAACAAGTAAAGAATGGAATGTCCTGGTAAACTCAAAATACTCAATTTCAAGCTTTTTTGAGATACTCTGATTTTCTATTTTTAAAAACTGTAGTTAAATAGAAGTTTGTTCTAAGTTTAACTACAGCCCTTCAGGGTTACTAAAAAAACCATTTTTCTCTATATGAGTCCATTTTCCTGTCATAAAAATGGTTCACTTTTTTTTTTTAATGACATTCAAAGAAAATTTAAAATCTATTTCCCTCTTAAGTCTGAACACCCACCTGAATGGGTGCAAGTTTTCTAGTAGGAGAAACAAGAGTATCTGACTAAATATATTAATGTAGCATAGGAACCTGGCTACTTGTAGGTTCCAATTTCAGTTTAAAAATAGAAACACTTCACAGCCACACACAGAAAGCAGATACTGAAACTGGATTGGTTCCAAGGTTCCTTACACAGTTATGAAAATCTTAGTCATAACATAGGACTCATTGCCTTTGTTCCTCCAACAAAAAGTAATAATATTCACAAAAATAATTGATAACTGTGCCTTTTCAAGGTAAATTGACCAGCACAGTGTCAATATGATGTCAGCAAAAAGCCCTGAGTTGCAGCAGGCATGAAGGGTAGGAAGATGAGGGAGATAAACCACACAGACTGAGGGAAGCTGCAGTCCGTGGAGGGAATCCATGCAGGAGCAGGTTTTCTGTCAGGAGCTGTGACATACGGGGCAACCAAGCAGGAGTGATCTGATCCTGAAAGACTGTCTGATCCTGAAGGGATGAATCACATGGAAAAGGACCCATGCTGGAGTAACTCCTGAAAACCTGCAGATTCTGAGAAGGGTATACACTGGAGACGTTTGGGAAAGGCTGTATCCCTTGGGAGGGACCTGACACTGGAACAGGGGAACAGCCTGAGAAGGAGGGCGTGGCAGACGCATAACTGTTATGCAAGGACCCCAGTCCCCATTCCCCATCCCCTCTGTGCTTTTTGGGGGAGAGAAGGCAAAAGAGTCAGGAGTGAAGAGCCCAGGAAGATGTGGGGAAGTGGTGGAAAGGGGTTTTTTAGATTTGCTTTTGTCACTATCCCACACTGTTATTAATTGGCAAAAAATTAAATTAATTTTCCCCAGGATGAGTCTGGTTTACACATTGACTGTGACTGATGAGTGATCTCCCTGCCCTTAACTTAGCTCATGAACTTTTCCTATTCATTTTCTCTCCCTGTTCTGCTGAGGAGAGGGAATGCTAGAACATCTTGGTGGACACCTGGTGAATAGCAAATTTTCAGCCACCACAGTGAACTAAATTTGGGTTAAGTTAGTCCCACTGGTGTCTGCAGGAGGGTTTAATCTCACCTAACTTCAGATGCTTAACCAGGCTGACAATGCAAATGTTCATATCTGAGCCAGTGACCTCAGTTTCTCTCATGGTAGGCAGGGAGGCAGAACTTGTTTAGAGGAGTGAGTGGGCATTCTGAGGCAGAATTCATTGGGCTGATATGAATCTGTCCTAAATATTCCCATTTTCCCTTACTCGTCATGAAGAAAGCTTGGACAGCCAGGTTGAATATGAGCTAGTGGCGTTTTACACCCTGATTATGCAATCTCAAGAAATAGCAGGCTTTTTTCACTACAGGTGGGCTCTGATGATCATATGGTGCAGGTATTTGGACCTTAAGTGTCTGCACTTCACCGGAAAAAATAATGAAGAGATGTAATATCTCCCCATTACCTCAACCGTCACTGGGGTTATGAAACTCCTCTTTTGCAATACTTTCAGGTTTGTTCTTGGAGGAATGCAGATCTCCAGGCTAGGTCTTGCAACAGCTACTTACTTAGTCCATTACTGTACTAGTGCTCAACCACTTTCTTTAGCAAGAAGGGTGAAAGCTTGGCCTGATGTACATTCCAGAAAGGTGAATTTCTACTCAAGAAACCCAACTGTTCCTAGGCAGACACTGCACAGTCAGGCACTTCACTCTCTATGAGGAATTTATTGTCCATTCAAGCACACTTAGACGCTCCTTTTTTTTTCTTATTGGTAGAAAGGATGTTTATCAAACAAAAATCTGACTGCTTCTCTCAAAGAGCTGATTGGATAAGCTGAGATCAGATAAGAGTGATGTACCAGCTTTTCCTTTTGTCTGGATTCAGAGACTTCCACGGAAGAGTATGGAATCCAAAAATTCTATCCAAGTTGTAGAAAGTGTGATATTTAAAGACTTTCCAAAGTTATGCTAATAATTTAAACATTAAGAAAACTTGAGCTTACCCTGTAAAAACTTGAAATTTCTTAATTTGAATCAGAATTATTTGTTTGGAAGGAACTTTAAAGATGATCTTAAAGTCCAACCCCTGTGCAATAAGAAGGGACATCTGCAACGAGATTGGGTTCCTCTTCATCTAACCTGACTTGGAATGCTTCCAGGGATGAGTCATCCACAACTTCTCTGGGCAAACTGTGCCAGTGCCTCATCAACCTTATCGCAAAAAATAAAAAAGTTTATCTTATGTCCAATCTAAATCTACACTTGATTTTAACAGTGTGTGTTTATTTGGGAATGGAATGTCATTTCAGCACAACGTATGGGGTATTTAGAACATTAATGCAAGTCTGAATCATTAATCTCATCTCTCACTGGAACTGCTAAATGAGAATGTCAAAAATTTCAAAGTTGGTTTTTGGTTTAACTCATTCTTCCCAAGTCTAAATCTCATGTCTTGAAGACAACTGTCATGTAAGTCACAGATGACTGTGATTTTAGTGTAAACGCTGAACATGAAATAATTCACTTACAGTGCCACTTCCCTGACAACATCCAGAAATCTGTTCTGATTCTTAGTAGAATTATGGGCTTTGCTACTGTGTTCTATACATTGGTGACAAGCAAGGAATCTCTAAGTGCAGGGAAGTGGGAATTTCTCAGCTCAAAACCCTTATAATTTAGTTACCATAAGGGCAGCCCATTGATTCCAACCCTTGGAAGAGGAATTTTCACTTTTAAGCTGTTTTATCTAGAGTTCATGTTCTTATGCTGCTTTGCTGTAGCCTTTGAAAGCAGTTCCTTGATTTCAGCTGTTCTCTTGCCTGCTGTAGAACAGTCTCTACAGGAATATTGGAAATCAGTATGGAATCCAGTTGCCATGTTCTTTAACAGTGTAAGACTAGCATCTTTAAAGAGCAACTCATCCCCAAAACTCTCTGTAGAGGAGATCTTGGGAGCTGACTTAGGCCAGATGTTAATTAACAGAAAATTAAAAATAAGTACAATGATTCTAATTCAAATCAGGTCAAATTTTACTGGTTATTACAGCTACATATTGCAAAAAATTTGTCCTGTGTTTACTCCTGAGAAGAAATACAATTTGCTCTTCATTGTATTCCAGGGTCCAGTAGCAATAACACAATGGTGTGGCCATTTAGCTAGTGGCTTATAAGGACATGTATTTAGTAATTTAAAAAAAGAAAACAGTATTTCTTTTTTTGTTTTTTGAGAACCCCACTGTTAAACATCTCTCCAGCTAATGTTTAATAGCTACCTTGCTTTATCTTGTACCAATCTTGACAATAATTAACCCGAAACAACTGCAGTTGTTTTTAATATAGAAACGTGTTTACTTTGACAATTTAAATTTGCCTGTTAAATAAAGGGTAAACAGTTAAAATCATGCCACTCTTGACTGAAGAAATGAAGAAACTTTATTTTTTTTCTCTTCTTTGGAGCCTAAGGGCATCTTTCCTGGTGTGGAGTCAGCACTAGCGGGTGAGGTTACAACACGCTGGGTTTGGCTGGGACACAAACTGAACTCCCACAAAGATTTAGAGCAGCTCTGAAGTAGCAACAAGCATAAAACACATGGAGGTGTTTAATTTGACTCTCCACGAATCAAAGGCTCCAAGAAGTGCTGGAGTTGTTCCTGAGGGATATCGTACAAGAGAGTTGCTGACCACAACCATGGGTAGAGTCCAGTCTTCTTAGGAAAGAAATTTGGGTTATGTGGAATGCCAGCAGAGGCATGAAGGATTGGAAGGCAAGTGAGATAAACCATGCAGCACTAGCATTTCAGCCTTGATATATGTATTAGAAGCATAAAGGTCTTCTTCAGCACCTAATTTCCTGGAAAAGAGTAGATGCCTACACTCTCTGGGCATGGCATCAAGAGCTACAACTGGTGGCTTGGCCAGTCAA
Source organism: Struthidea cinerea (assembly GCA_013397865.1). Classification (NCBI taxonomy): domain Eukaryota; kingdom Metazoa; phylum Chordata; class Aves; order Passeriformes; family Corcoracidae; genus Struthidea; species Struthidea cinerea. Next base: position 565,607 of record VZTI01001558.1, on the reverse strand, counting down.
TAATAGCCAAGCAAACTAAGTCTGATTAATGCATTTCTTTATCAGATATTTTAATCTACTAATGAAAAGATCATATCCTAAAACATTTTAAAAAGAAAAGAAAACTTAATGTATCATTGTTGAGATCTTAATTCTTTCCCAAATCTACACTATGCTCCAGTCAGACTTAGAGCAGTTTTACTTAATGAAGACATGAATTAAGAGGTGGAAAATAACATATTGTGCTGTATGTAAAATGAGGAAAATAATGCATAATGCTTCCCCTCATTTGCACGTATTACATTTATGATTGTCAAAAACAGGATTAACTATCCCTCTTGGGTTGTGCATTCCAAAACGCTTAATCTATTCTCCCCTTGATACAACAGAATAACTCCCATTCATACACAAGCATACCAGAAAAAAAAATCTAACCTGCTTCCCATCTCTCATTAATTTCCGACTACTTTCTATTAGCACCCCAAATCCCTGCACATCTCATTAGTGGAAAAATAATTCACACATATAAAATGTTGCATAATGAAATCCAGATTCAGGGGTGATGGTGGGGAAAGAAACCTTATTAAGATCCAGAACACATGCAATAGTTAAATGTGTGTGATTACCCTTCAGACTCCTTGAGGGTCAGAAACACCCAGCATTAATTCCTTAAAGTTCTGACACCTGCTGAAAGGAGTGAAGGAAGAGCAGGGAAGGGTCTGGAGCAGTAACTGTCAGTTGATGATCCTTCTCATCTTCTTCTAGGCACTTGACTAATTTGGATTACTCTATACCCCACGCAGGAGGTGGTGAGGCCCTGGCACAGGTTGCCCAGAGAAGCTGTGGCTGCCCCTGGATTCCTGGAAGTGTTCAAGGCCAGGTTGGATGGGATCTGGAGCAACCTGGGATAGTGGAAGGTGCCCCTGCCCATGGCACAGGGTTGAAACCAGGTGATCTTGAAAGTCCCTTCCAACCCAATTAATTGTGTGATTCTATTTGTCAAAGTTCCACACTCCAGTTTCCTCATTCTGCCAATGGAAAGCTAGAAAAAAGAATTCCCATCTGTGTTTTGGATACTTGAATCTACATTCCTTGATGGCCTCAAGAAATGCTCAAGAAGCCCATGACAATTTATCTGCTCATTCTTGAATCATTTGGGTTTCTCTGTGCAGCCTGCCAATTCAAAGATGAAAAATGCCTGAAAGAGCTTTTTTTGAAATCCATTGTGTGATCTACTGAATAATAGCCCTGTTTCTATTTTATTCTTGTCATCAAGTGAACAGAGAGACAGTAGAGTAACACTAAAAGTAGATAATGTCATCCCACATTTTGGATCACCCAAGCTCTTTAACGAGGTTTAGATTTTCTCACCCAATTTTAGGCACTTAACTGAGAGGCTTAATTCAGGACTATCATCACATTACCTTTCCTCTGTAGACATGGAAAAAGATCGATGTCCCCAGGGGTAATTCTGGACAGATTACAGTAGGAATGTCTCTGCTTCCCTAAAAATTCTAGAAAATGTCTATTTGGGTCTCTTCGCCAGAGTTCAGACAGTTAAGGTAAGGTGAGATGAACAGGAGGATTAGCAAATGGGTCTTGACTATAGTTTTGCTTTAAGTTACTTTAAGATGCTTAAGAGTTTACACTGAGTCAAAATGTTACAAATTCAAGGCAATTTAGATAAGTTTAACCTGGTTTTATCCTGACACCATCTTTTTTTTTTATTCCTGTTCTTGATACTCTATTTTTAGCACGGGGAACATAACTGCATTGGCCCAGAAAAGTGCAGGTTAAACACAGCCTGCTGGGTTTCATTCTTCATAGCCATAATACTTAACATGATTAAACCATCACCAAAAATCATGTGAGGAGAAACACAGAATCATAGAATGGTTTGGGTTGGAAGATACATCAAAAACCACCTCGTTCCAACCCCTTGCTATGGGCAGGGACACTTTCCACTCGACCAGGTTGCTCAGAGGAGTACAATAAATGTAGGCAGGTGTCTTATGGTCCTGTGATCCAACTTACTTTAAACAACTTGAGAAATTAGACTGAAAGCAAGCTAGTATAGTATAAAAATATGTTCTAATTATGTCTTTGTTAGAAAAAGTATTCTCACTACAATGTATTTATGCATTCTGAATAATGTTTCCATTTTTGCATTCCACTTCTTTTAAGCACTGCAACTTTTTTTTTTTTTTAATGTGAATAGGAACACTTTCAGAAAAAATGCTTTAGAAGAATAAATACATAAACATCCATGAGTGTTCAAAATCAATCACGAGTATTTCTGAGATATGTCAGCACTGGGGCTTTGTGGAATGCAGCTCACTGATATCAGCTTCATTGCCATGTGAAAAAGCAATATTCACACTTCTGATTTATCTGATGATAATTCAAATTATCTCAGTTTAACAGTGTCCTGATCTGTTAAAAAACTATGCAAAAACATGAATCAAATACCAGTTGTCCTGGTACAAAAGAATTTTATTTCATTTTTGATACGGGAGATCAGAATCTTGCTTAATCTTAGAATCACATCGAAGTTTACATTATGTCATCGACCAGAACATCTCAGAACATCTGCAGGAAGATATATTCTGCTAAATCTGGGAATGTGAAAGTCCTTAAATGTGTGCAATTGTATAAAAACATGCTTATATTACATTAGAATGCATATGTGATGTTTTATTTATATTCTATACACATTTTGACTATCCAGTTTATTAAGCAAATAAAATAGTGCCTATGGTAGTGCAAATTTTTATAGCTGTGTTTTCTCACTCTGCAAACTAATTTCATACCCATATATCAGCAGCAACTTAACAGGACCCGAGACACAGAAACTATGAGTGGACAAAAGACACCTTAAGAAGCTACAAACCAACAACCAGAAAAGCCTTTTAGCTGTAAGTCAGCAGACTTTTATGTCAAGCTTGGCTGACTAATTATTGCTTATAATTTGCATTAGGATTAATTAACTAATTAGAGAGGAATGTCTGAAGGCAAAGTTATGGCTCTGCTTGTCAAGCTGAGGACTTTAATTATTCTGATATTTTTAATTATAATCAGCTGCTGAATGAGTATCACATTGTCAGCTACTATAGCTGGAGCTGCAGCGGGTCGGGGAGCTGAAGGAATTGTGGGTATTGTACCACCACTTCACCTGGAACCATGGAAAGGTGATGCCAACTAGGCAAATATAATAGGAAAGCCTTCTGGCTTCAGTACTCATTAAAAGCCTGTACGCAGCACTATGCAAACTGGGGCAGTTTAGGGTTTATGTATCCTTTTATAAGCAAGAGAGTAACTTTTCCTCAGGAACATTCCTGAGCCTATATTCTATTTTGTTTAAATACCTTCTTGGTGAGCTGGAATTGTCTCTTGGTCCTTAGACACACATAGCTTGATGCATATTGCTTTGGTAAACTTGATGTACAAGGGACAGTAAAGAAAAAGCAGCCCAGACCTGGTACAGATAAAAAAACACTTCTTTCTACCCTCATGTCTCTGGTATGATTTAGGTGGTTATTTAAGACATGCTGAACCATCATAGTCCAAGTGCTGAGAATATCAATATCAAAGTTGGACCTAACCCAGGTGACAGGATTGCACCTTTCGACATCTAAAGATTTAACTTTCAGCAAAGAAACAATCAGAGAAGTTGTGGTGAAGTCTGCTCCAGCCCTTAGTTAATCTATTCTGCCAAGTTCTCATTTTTAAAACATGAGTAATGAAGCAGGGACTGTGAGATTATATCTGTTGAGTATTTAGGGAACCCCAAATGTTCCTACTCCAATCACAGATTTTCAGTGCTGCAAGGAGGAGAAGCCCTATCCATTGCAGAACAGCATCGTTTCTGAGACACAACTTATCTGATTTGTTTGCTAAGGCTTCTGTGATATCTTGGCTTAAGGGCTTGATCTCACAACCCTGTGAGGAGTAAGTCTGTTCAGCAATTTACTGAGGCCACTCCTCTCCTGAGTCTTTCGATGATAACCATCACCACAGCATATGGACACTTCATTATCCTCAACAGATACAATCTCACAGCCCCTGCGTCAATACTCACATTTTAAAAATGGGAACTGGGGAATAGATTAACTAAGGGTTGGAGCAGATTTCACTAAAACTCCTCTGATTGTTGCTTTGCTGAAGTTTAAGCCCTTAAACATCAAAAGGTGCAATCCTGTCACCTGGTTTAGGTCCACACTTGGATACTGATATTTTCAGCACTTGGATAATGACGGTTCCGCTATTTTAAATAACCACTTAAATTGTCTATACTACTTCTAAAAATTTTGGACTGCCTAATGGTGATGCTTTCATATTCTTATTGACTAGGGACATTTACAGGGCAGTCTAACCTGACTCTCTTCTGCCAAGAGTATAAGGAATCAGAATGGAACACTGGATGTTTTGGGATACAATTCATCCTATTTAAGGGATGCAAATATTATTTTTTCCTATTTCTGTAAGTTTTAGTTACCAGGCTATTCAGTATCTTCTCTTGGGTACTTGAGGAGGAGAGAACACAAAATCCACTGAGTTATATAGTAAACAGACTAGAGGAAGGCTAACTCAGGCTGGTAGTTAGGGTGTTCAGCTGAGAAGGGGTCCCAATTCTGAAAAATATCCTCCAGATGTGTGAGTCTGTTACATTAGACCTTCAGGGATTAGGAAGCCAACATAGTGCTGGAGACAGGACTTTGGATTACTTCACATTTCCCTAAACTGAATATAGCAAAAGCAACACTTGAAGTTTCAGTGGAACTGGAATTTAAGCATGTTTAGGATTAGGCAGTTCTGAAAAATAAGCAGACTCTGTCATTGTCAAGGGATTAAGGACTTTTGGCCTGCAACCTAATTTAGCAAAAACTGAAGGTGAATGAGTCCCACATCAAATCTCTCTTTGCCAAGAGTTCTCAATGCCTTCTGTTCAACATGCAGAGAAATTAGTTCCCCAGAGTACAAGGAGTCTCACCTAAGTTCCAAATATGATACGGATGTGTAGATCAGTCTCCACTGACTACAGAGGGACCCTGGGACAATTTCGTCCCAATCTGAGGCAGTTTAGTTGGATGGGATGAACCTAGATGCACATATAAACCCAATTAAGATTTATAAAACAGTCAATTCTATTATTTTAACCGCTTGTCCTAATTAGTGGGGGTAGGATTCACATGACTTAACATTAAGCACGCATTCTACCTTCTCCTCACAGACAATGGAAAAATTTCCTTCTATATCTTCCCTCATTTCATACTACAGAAAATTCCTGAAAGAGCGCAAAAGGATCACACTCAATATCAGGGAAGTGGAACAGGTAAAAAAAATTAATGTTCTAAATTTTTCAGTTAGGAGATAATTTGAGAGGCGCAAGTGGCATGAAATAGAAAATTCCTGAAAGGAAAGATATATCAGTCTGCAGATGAGATTTAGACAGACGCCTCCTAGGAACACTGAAGCCCAAGATCACAAATTACCGGTGACTGTACAAAATTTATGTTAATTTGTGAATTGTATTTTCAGGGATGTTCTGAACAAAAGTCTAATGATACAATTCTAAACTTTGGATGCAAAATATGTAGACTACAATGCTGAATCTCAAATGCAGATCTCCCAAGGTGCCATTATAAATGTTCAGAAGATTAAAGTCTTGAAGTCTCAGAAAGGAACTTCTAAGGCTTCCTAAATACCAGAATAAATATTTATGGACCATATTCCTCAATTAAAAAATCCCTCAGGTTCCCACGTGTTTGTAGGACTTTGCCTTAAAAACCAGACAAACGAACAAACAAAAACAATAAAAACCAACCCAGGATTTTCTTTGGATGGGCACAGAACATAAAGGTGAACAAAAGCTGCTGGACATGCCTCCTCTTTCTCACTCTATCTATTAAATAGCTTCAAATGAAAAGGTAAACAAAAAAGTTCTTCCTGATCACCTTGTGATTGTAAAAAAAATGATCCCACAAACATTCAACCATTTTAACTCCCCAGTGTACAAATTGTCACTTCACACTCTTGTTTGAGCCAATACTGTTCTTAGTTCTTCCTGGGAGGAATTTTTAGTGAGAATAGCAGTTTTCCAACATTATACAACTCCCAAAGTGAAGATATTTTGACTGTGCTGTTTTTTGTAACCCTGCATGTTTAGGCAGGGATCTTGTGTGCCCCAGCAAAGAGGGATGTAGAGGAGAGGGATTTCATGGAAGGCAGATTGCTATGGGTTCATGTATTTGTCCATTAGCTCATGCTAAAGCAAAAAAATTCAAGGTTTTTCACACTGTTTGAAAGCTTTGAGTAATACCTATTGAAGAAAAAAATTGCTTATATAGCCCTCTCCTCTATAATCATAAACAAACATACTAAAAATATTTTTTAAAAAAATCAAAATTCATAATGTCAGGAAACGTGTAGCATTTCTATGTATTTCCTAATTAAAAAAAGAAGATATTAGTGCCATTTTTGGATCCATGCTCTTCTCTGTACACTGTGTAAAAGAATTGTGTTTGTGTGCACTCTGAAACAGCACGTTTCTATTTAAGAAATTAAGGGATAACATCATGCTGGCAAGATATTTACTCAGAGCATACCTCCAAAAAGCAGAATATGTTATGTCCAAATGTATGCACATGTTTAAAAAGTTAATGTTTTAAGCTTTCTGCCTTCTAGCCAAGTATATCTAATCTAATTAATGCTTTCCAGCCAAACATGGCCATAAGCAGGCCCAGAGTACTTTGACGACTCTTTAAAAGACACTGCTCACCTCAGGCCTTTCCTGCTCCTCAGTCTATGCGAAAATTTTGAATGTACCTTGCAAAATGTGACTTAGCTCTCTGAGTTTGTCGCTGTTTAACTTCATATTGCTACAAGTGAACTTAAAATGTCCAGACTTCATCTCTTCACTCATGTCCTACACAAAGGCGAGCAAACAGAACATCAGGTATCCTGGCATGAGAGCAATCCAAAATATTTGGTGGCATTTGTAGGCTGGTTTAGTGGAAGGTGTTGGTGCCCATGGCAAGGGATTGGAACCAGATGACCTTTAAGGTCCCTTGCAAGCCAGACTGTTCTGTGGTTCTATGAAAAACTCAAAGGTCCACATCAGCCAGTCCTCGGAAACATTTCTGTTCTGGGTTTGAAAACATTATTATGAAATAATAAAAAACATAGATGAAGTGTGGGCATTCATGACTTGGAAAAGAAAATGAAGAAATGGTTGGAAAAGGTGGAATTCACCTAATCTACTTAAGTAATTCACCCTTTCAGATATCAATTTATGATGGTGGGTAGCACACCAAGAGTTCCAATAGACTACACAGATTGAGTTCCAATAGACTACGCACCTTTACACAGCCCATGTAACACTATCCATGCTGAAAACACATGCAGCTCTTTGGGGTAGGTCCCCTCTTTTCCCAATGAATATATTGTTGAGAGCTAACTTTTAGTTAGTTCTAAAAGGTAAGGTGAAGTATATGACTTGACACATGCTCCTTAAATACACGCAGAATCACAGAAGGGTTTGAAGGGACCACAGAGGGGTTGTCTGGTACAACCTCCCTGCTCCAGCAGGGTCATCCCAGAGCACAGGGCACAGGATTGTGTCCAGACAGGTCTGGAATATCCCCAGTGAGGGAGACTCCACACCCTCTCTGGACAGTCTGTTCAGTGCTCGGTCACTGCACAGGAAAGTTCTTCCTCATGTCCAGGGGGAACTTCCGGGGCATCAGTTCCTGCCCGTTCCTCTGGTGCCATTGCTGGGCTCCCGGAGCAGAGCCTGGGCCCTGCCCTGAGCCCTCCCTGCAGACAGGGACACACAGGGATGAGGGCCCCTTTCAGTTGTCTCCTCTTGAGGCTGAACAGCCCCAGCTCCCTCAGCCTTTCCTCATAAGAGAGGTGTTCCAGCCCTTTCATCATCTTTGTAGCCTCTGCTGAAGCCACTCCAGGAGCTCCATGTCTCTCTCGTACTTGGGAGCTTAGAGCTCACTGAAAAGAAACTTCTTTTTTCCTTCTCTGAGCTTCCCAGAAACATAAAACATCAATACTGAAAAAGTAAAGGCATCATAGTTCTTCAGCTACAAAGAAAAACATTCTTTGGTAGTTTGAAATTTGTTATATTGACTTTTTCCATAGCTTTGGGAAATAAAAGCAAAATATTTAGTTAACAGAAATGAAATACTTTGTAGACTTACTTCCAGAAGGACTTAGTGGTAAGAGAAGTCACTTTCTCTATTGTCACTTTTTGTGATCCAGACTGGACTATAGAGAAAAAAAATTCCTTTCAATTTAAGGAATATAAACTAATTGTTTTCAGTGTTCTCTGACGTGTTGTGGGGAGAGGGGAGGAGGTGCAAGGGGAGGAGTTATTGATCTATATAGTTTCACCTTTTCTTCAGCTGTGAAACAAATTTACATAAATCTGGAAATGTATATGCTAGGTGGATAAGGTAAAGATCACCAAATGGAGCTGATTTCTGCCCAGGGCCAAGGAAAATTGTATGGATTCATTCTGGAATCATCAGGGACTTGCTACCTTGTTGCATTTGATCATTGGATTCAATGATGCAGGTGGGTTCCTTCCAACTCAGGGTATTTCCTAATTCTATGATTCTACATATTTTAGGTGAACGTTGGTCAATTTTGGGATCCACGTGCTGTCCAACATGAATTTCAGAATGCAAATCTTTGAATTCTTATGAGAGTTTTATTTGCCAAGAGGAGTTCCATACTTCTGAACAATTAAATAGCAAATCATGTCAGGAATATTGTCCGTGAATTTGCTGAGGAAGAGAGGCAGGATAGGAAGAAAAAAACGTTAGGGAAGAGGTCAGGAGATAATAGCAAGTGCAATCTCAACCAAACATAACAAATTCTTGGAATCAGAAAACCTTTCATGAAACCTTTCTTCTTCATCAACACTCCCTGATTTAAGGATCAATATAACATTTGTATAAATCATAGCTTCGAAATTAGTGTTTTTCTTTAGCTGCTAGTATCTATTCTGAGGCTCTTGTTTTGTCATCCAAAACTGTGCTTGACTATGTGAAATCAATAAGAAAAACAAAATTATTAATGGGTATTATTACATTTCATTCTTGCTTCCTATTTGATCAGCAAATGTCTAAAATAAGAAGGGAAGCAGTTGTTAGGACTACCGTGTCAGTCCCTACAGATTCCAGGCAGGAATCAGGTTTTCTTTTCCTTCTTATTTTGAATGCACAATATTTAGTCTTCCTCCATTTGTTTTGGTTTAAATAAGATGTAGAAGTAAGAAACACTTTTCAGCCCATAACCAGACAAACATGCAGAAATTCATGTGATTATCAATGCCCCATAGAACTACTTCATTTTTTAATTGGTGTTTTTCATCTTTTTTCTTATTTTTCTAACAAGTTGTGTCTTAGGTGAAGCAGTTCTTCACTGAATTGATAGTACTCTGTGGCTGTAATGGATCTTGAAATTTCCTAGGAAGTTTAAAAAGCTGTAAAAAATTATTTAATAAATTAAAGTCATATGGATCTATTTTGAATTTAATTCAATGGCATTTTATTCTGACAAAACTAAATTATTTGGCTTTGAATCGAACAATTGATACATTTTAAATATTTTTTCCTCATTTTCAAGAATAATAAAATAAAATTTTAAAAAACTATCTCAATAAAAACTCAAGGAAGAGAGATCGCTATTAGGGAAAAAGAAAACTGTAGAATCATAGAATCACAGAATGGTTTGTGTTGAAAGAGACCTTAAAGTTCATTCATTTCCAGGCCTCCTGCCATGGACAGGGACACCTTCCACTATCTCAGGTTGCTCCAAGCTCCATCCAACCTGGCTTTGGACATTTCCAGGAATGGGACAGCCATGGCTTCTCTGGGCAGCCTGTGCCAGCATCTCTCCACCCTCACAGGAAAGAATTTCGCCCTAAATGTACAAGTGGAGCTTTCATATACCTTTAAAAAAGATGGCTAAATATTTTTCACTCTCCAAAGGAAGAACTGAGTAAAATCAAGAGGACTTTGAGAATCTCAGTCTCTGATTTTTCAATTTATATCAATTTTATGAGTGAAAGGACCTCACCTTACCAAATGAAGGAAACTGCAGAATTGTCCAATGAACATTCCTTGATCTGTTTCGTGGTAATTTCATAGAATCACAGAATTGTTACGGTTGGACAAGGCCTCCATGATCATCAAGTCCAACCTTTGAAAAGGACATCAAGAGATCTGCGTATATAGACAGAGGAGGATCCATTGCAGTCTGGGTGGAAAAGTAGTAAATCATCAAGAAGTTTGTTGTGGGACACTCTGGTTACTAGACTAGGTGATGCTCAGGGAGAAGGAAAAGAAGAAATTTGGAGGTGTCCAGAGTTAGAAAAGAGCCAAGTGAGAAAGACCTGATGTGCAAGTGGAGGGTATAAATTTGTTTTCACAGTTACCCTGGGGTCACCACACCAGTCTTTCCCCGGTACTTTGATTCACTCATATCAGGTAATCACCAGCTACTCCTCACCAGGTCCTGATTTTTCATTGCTAATGGAGGCCTCTAATTTCAATATTCTCACAACTTCGGTGTGGTGCTGTCGAACAACACCAGTAAGAAAGTCAAGGGGAGCCCGCAGGCAATGCCAACCTCACAATGAGTCTCTCCCATCACCAGGCACTCTGGCATTCCTACATCTCTAAAAGTTAAAACCTACAAAATTAATAATTTCCCTTAGATAGCTAGATAAATCCTTGCCTGCAAGATCTGTGTGCCTGGGGTGTTTCTTAATGTCATATAAATGCTTAGCCATGGGCTTGCCTGGGTAATCACGCCTAAACTCTGCCCTGGAGGCAACCAAAGCTGGCACTGATGAGCCACTGGAAGGAGCATATTGCATGTTTAGATTAAATATAACTTGCAGACCTTTTCCCTGGAATTATCCACACTAAGAGGTACTGTTTGGGTCTATTTCTGTTTTATTCAAATTTAAAAATAAAGTCTGTTATCCACCACAGGTGCTGTTATACCTAATGGACCTTTGGTTTAAAAAAGAAATTAGATATCTCGCATTGGTAATTATAAGACTTTACAAAAAAAAAAAAAAAAATTGAGCCAACTCACATACCTTAGGCTGGATAATGAATTACATTTTGTGGTATGCTGGCAAGGACTTTAGGATATTTTTCACCTTCTTGTATTGCACTGAAAAAACATCAGGCAGACATTTTCTGCACAAAAGATTTCCTGGGCAGGGATATTGGGGGACTATTAATCCCTCTCATCTTCAAAGGTACTTTCAACGCATTTTGATTTTCTTTTAGGAAAGTGCAACTAAACAAGAGAGAACAAATTTTATGTGACTTTTGCCCTGGATTCTCAGGGAAGAGTTTCTAACCTATAGGATATCTATATAGGATACAGAATAGCCATTAAAGAACTAATTTTATATTTTCCCCTCTTCAAACATTCAATACAAAGGAAACCCTTAAAAATTCTCATCTCTCATATTCTTTGCCCAGATGAAAATTCCCCGCACTTTTGTCCATGTAAACACAGAATTAGTCTCCTGCAAGTTTAGGTGGTGGCAGTTCCTGAACACAGTCATATTTTGCAGATAACAGGATTAGCTTGGATGTGGGTAATAAGTTGGTGAATCTCCCCCTGGCCATTTCTCAACACTGTGAGAGCACTAATCCTTTATGCTTTGATGTCTTCTAGTTTTCCATCAGGTGCAGCTCGGCACTTTTGTCCTGGGGCAGTCAGCGCTCTTATAAGATCTCATAGTGTCCTCATTAGCTGCGCCTATTTACCCAGCCAGCCTGTTGAACCCAATTTATAGTTTATGTGATTAATTCCCAAAGTACAGTAAACCCTAGCTTTAAGGCTCTCTATTATATGACTGCATCTCATATAAGGGCAAACACTAGCTACTGCTCTTTTGTTATATGGCTTCTCTGTATATATAAAACTGCAATAATTTTTCTCTCAACTACACATTAAACGTCATTATATGTATGTTCTTTCAGACATACAGCCTATAAAAATGTTGCAAGTTGGATCATAAAGAAACATTCATGCACAAGAGTAATTTTTTGTTGTTTTCTGGTTTTGTTTTAAAAATCCATGTCTTTACCATTTTATATTACAATTATTGATATTGTTGTGTAAGTCCCATAATTTAGAACTGTTTACCCATGGAATTGCAGGTGACAAAGGCTTAGCAGTCAAAGTAGCAGCCCATAACCACTGGCACAGTTTTTTTTTTTAAACATGCGGAGTTTGTAGATAAAAGACTTACGTCGTGAATTTTTATGCAGTCCTTTAAGTCAACTGATGACATCTGTCAGCTCTGCTGTATTTCCTCCTATTGGGATATGAACTATGTGAGTTGGATCTCTGGTAATTTGCATGTGAAAGAACATTGTATCTTTTTTTCTAAAATAGATGATAATTTCCAGCTCTCTCTCCTCATGGGTTCATAGGGAGAGGCATCCTGCAGGTCCTTTTTTAACATTTTTCCAGCCTCTAGTTTCAAAAAAAACCCACAGTTCCTTGGAAGTCTCAGTTACACTGGATGATCCCTGTCACAGAAGCAAAACACAAAACCAGAAAATCGCAAAGTATTTTGGCTGAGATGCTCTAAGTGCTGAGCAGAGAGGAAAAGAGAAAAGCTCTGTTGAATGGGATCGTTCAGTGGGAGCACAGGCAACCAAAGCTGTTTGTTTAAACAAAGAGATCCAACTTGCCATAAGAAGACCACATCAGAAAAAGTTATGACACCTACCAAAAAAACCTACAAATATCAGAAGTCCAAATTGTTACCTTAAAGCACTTTGTACAAATGGAAAACATCTAGCTCTGGCCACTGGAAATCTAATTTTGATTTTAAATCATGTCTGGTTTGTTTTGTTCAGTAGTCTTAGTTCTGTCTGATAACTGGTACGGGATCCCAACCAGCCACAAAATATCCTTCTTTTCTGGAAACCCCAGGGAAGGTAGGCTGGAGCTCTCTGACCTTCCCTTAAGCTATCTAATCAATACATCTTCATCTCGACCTGGAGTGATGAACCACCTGGAAGGGCAAGAGAATTATTTAAACCTGAAGCCCTTTCGACCATTGGTATTTCCAATGAGACCAATCTACACTGATGCCGATCTACAAAGATCTGTTATGGGCCATCCAGCATGGATATGGTCCCCACATTTATATGTATATAGAACCTGATAACTAATATTTATTTAAAAATATTAGTTAGTTGCACATGAATATATGTATTTATACATAAAACAAAACAAACCAAGAGATGCTATGGCGTTTCATAGGAATATAAAGGCTTCATGCCTCACTCTTCCCCAATTCACCTCGTTTCTCCAAAAAAAGCAGAGGGATTCCCTTTGACTGAACATTAGTCCCAAGATGTACATGTTTGGGTACAAGAAGATTTCATAGAAAAAGAATTTATCAATGTACTGGCATATTAGTGAGGCAATTTCCTATTTTTCATTGAACTTAAGTTAAGCTTTATTGAGCATAAATTTAAGCTTCTTTCAACAGAGACTTCTGTTGCAAATGACGTCTTCAAGTCCTGGGCAGACGTTTTGGACATGGCCATGTACAATGGGACAATGGCATGTGCTGGATATTTCAGCTGTTCCTGCTCACTGTCTGCCATTCTCTAAAAGCTTTTTACCCATAGATTGCTTGTGTGTATTTATTTCTGCACAGAGAGGTATGGAGAGGATCTGTTTCTTCTTGAAATCTTTTTAACAATTTTTTTTTAAAATGTAGAAAAACAATTTCATGAAATTGTATTTATGTATACAATTTTTATATATAGACATCTTTAATTCTATATATAAATAACATAATTATACTTTAAACATTTTATATATTTATGACTTCATAGGATAAGGCAGTATACATCACTACAGAACAAACTCTTCTATTAAGACTTTGAACAAGTAGGAATAAAACAACCTGAATCAGGTCCCAGCTTTTCGGGCACTAAAATAATACGGGTTAGTTTTTATTGTCCCAGTGACCTTATGATAAGGAATTTATTCTTCCTTTATTGAGTTGAAATGCTTTATAGGACATAGGCAGGAAACTATGACACTTGAGCTGTCTCAGTGTACATTAAGCTACTTTTTTCAGATACTGAATAATTGCCACTCAGAAATTGTGAACAGTAGCAGTTCTGAAGTTCAAAAGCTGACCTATCACAGCACTGCACAATAAGCATGTTTTCTCTCCTCCTCTAATGTTGAGTTTTGCATTGACTACTCTGAAGGATACATCATGTCTTGGAATATATTCAGCAAAATTAATAAGTCCAATAAAAGAAGCAGATAACCTTATCAGTATTTCCTTGTGTCGGATCGTAGACTGAGGAAATGAGCATTTGTATGAGCTTTTATAAAACTCTGTTTCTTCAATAATATTGCTGAGTATATAATGGGAAATGAAAAAAGAAGATTGCATATGTAATGGAAATTTTCTGATTTGTATTCAAAATGCATGTTCACAGATACTTTGTAATATTTACCAGTTCTAGTGAGCAGCACCTTGTTTCTCAATACTCTGTAAAAAAATGACCCACAAGGGGCTTTCAATAAATTAATGATCCATAAATAAGAAATATGTTGCAGGGTTCTTTGCAAAAGTTTCAACTGAGATTTTCAAGAATTTGTAATAAATTTAAGGTTTTAAATATTTATTTAGGTATCATAGGGAGTGATTTATTTCTTTTTACAATAAGCATCCTGTTGGTCCTGGTGATGTCAAAAAGTTCCCCCTGTGGGAATGGTGTCAAAGCACTGGTATGAAAAAATTATGTATTATTGCAATAAAATTCCTTGTAATCTCAGTACTGCAGGTGCTATGAGCAGAAAATTTAATACAAAGGGCAGCAAAGAGTATTGGTGCAATAATAATAAAAGAAGAAAAGTGTTTCATATGTTTAGAATGGTTTTCACCCAATAATCTCTTGGGGCTTTGTAAAGGAATTTGGATGACAACTCCACTACCCAAAAAACCAGAAGCAGCAGCACCATTCCAGAACACACAATGAATTGTTTGGAACCAGGAATCAGGAAACAATTCTCCTGTCTGTGTGTCTCATGCTATTGCATATTGCACCAATAGATCTGAGAGGATAAACTACCCGTGAATATTTATTTCTTTGTGCGGAAAATATTCAGGATAGCTTGCTCTTGGAAAATTTAGTTTTGCTACTATTTTGCATATCCTTCCTGGAAATTTAAGATTCTGGTGTAGGTACTGGATCTCATGGTCTTTCTGAATTATAGTGTGTAATCTGCGCTCACTTCTAATGACTACTGAAAATCTACTTAAGATCAGCTCTTAGGATCAAGACTATCCAAGCAGACTGTACTAAAACCGTCATGTATTTATTGTCTGGAGGCAATCTAAGTAGAATGATGACACCATGGAATATCTTGAGCTGGAAGGGACCCACAAGGATCATCAAGTCCAACTCCTGGTCCTGCATAGGACAACCCCAAGAATCCCACCATGTGACAATAGCCCTTTTCTTCAAAGGAAAAGGCAGATCCTTCCCTTCTGAATCCTCAAGAAAATTTCTATACATATTTTCAATCTTTATTTAAGGAAACAATATATATTCTCTTCCTTTCTTCTCCTTTTATTTCTCCTCCTTTCTAGCTTATTTCTCACCTACTGAAACCAATATAGCCTTTGTTTACTGGTCAAGGTCTTATGTTAATGATGATAAATTGAGTCTTCACCGGTGACAGTTATTAGGGATCAAAAACATTCTTTGTTCCATAATCATTAGTTATGAAATATTTTTGAGAGCTCATCTGAATCCATTTGCAAATTCTAACAAGTTTCAAAAGCCTCAGCTGTTCCAGGACAATCTCCATTTCAAATCTTTCCAACAATTCCCTTTGTTTATGGCCTACATGTACTTACAGCCAATGGAAGGGGATGATGTAATGTTCTCCAAGTCACACCTCTTCCTTTTTCCCACGTTCTTGCTCTTTGACATGAGGAAAGTAATATTAAGAAATCCTTATGGTTTGCTATGACACTTTAGGGCCAGATCCTATCAGCTTAATTTGCCCAGGGAATGTTCACCATGTCCATCGGTTAAGGCAGGTGTTATTCCCTGTGTTCAGGGTACATGTCTGGACTTTTTTCCCTATCAGTGGAAAGCCATAGGTACCTCCACAAAAGAACATTTAATTTTAGTGACTAAGTAGACTGTGAATATGCACAGACAAGCAAACTTCTACTATGCAGAAAGACTCTTTCATGGGATTACTGAGGAGGTAAGAGTCTATTCAATATAAAAAAAGGGCTATAGAATTTCGACAGTGTACAAGGAATAACCAATAATTTCCCAAAATATTTCATATACATATTTCTTACTTTTATCTGCTTACCTCCCCAGGGCAAATGTATTGTGGCTATTCCAGTTGGCACTATCCCTGACAACATGCAGGAGGATAAAAAGGATGGAGCTTTGCATCTCGTGCACATGCGTGTTGTGGTCAGCCCAAGTCATGTTAATAAAATTTTGAGCTGTCTCATCATGTGCATAGATACAAATTAATAGGATGAAATACAGAGACAAAAGTTGACAGGGAA
This sequence comes from Struthidea cinerea, assembly GCA_013397865.1. Lineage (NCBI taxonomy): Eukaryota > Metazoa > Chordata > Aves > Passeriformes > Corcoracidae > Struthidea > Struthidea cinerea. Next base: position 548,998 of record VZTI01001558.1, on the reverse strand, counting down.
GAAGAAATGGAAGGCTCTAAAAATATTTTAGTACACTGAGAGGGCTTTGGGAGGACAGTAGGAATGAATTGAGCAGTGGGTGTTGGAAGTGACAGCTCCACTGCTGTTAGAAGCAGTATCAACTCACGCAGTATCAGCCACTTTTCAGTCATCTTCATGATACCCATGTTGATGATTTCTGTTCCTAGAGGGTGGATGGCTAATCTGTCCTATCCATTGTGGAAAGCTCCCATAAATTATTTTAGCAGTTCCTCTGTGACTCATAATACATAGAATAACAACAAATTTCTATTCAAATTTCTGTTTAGATTTTGGTTAAAAAGTGGTCTACATGAAATTAAAGAATCACGGTCTAAAGTTTGATACAATCACCAGGATCCCCATGTTTTTTCCTGCCAAGCTGCTTTCCCAGCTTTCCCCGGTCTGTACTGGTGCATGGAGTTATTCCTTTCTGCATGAAGGATTTTGTTGCTGTGATTCAGCCCATGTTCGGAGCGAGGGGGCCGGAGTGGGTCGACTTCCCCTCGTCCAACTCTATCCCAGAGGACGAATCAAAAGACAGCTCTGGACCATAGCAACATCCACACCTGGTATGCCACGTCACAGAGCCTCTGACCCTGTGGCTGGCTCGCATGGTCTGAAATCTTTTTTAGAGATAACTTTTCATAAGTTAGTATAACTTTGTTTCTCACCTGAGATGTCTCTATTGGTCTCCTGTCATGTGTCATCAACCTCCTGATTGGTTGGCCCTGCTGTATCCTCCTCTCACTGCACCCCCATAAATCCCAGAGCCGAGACAAAGAAACCCGAGATTCTCTCAGCATCAGCTCCCCTTAAAGATCTATCTCCCTGTCCTTAGGGACAGAGAAATAAACTTGGAAAAGTAGCACCGAGACTCCACTCTTTCATCTTTGTCCTCGCTGTGGTTTGTGAACTGTCTGGGGCGGACGGCCGCCGGCCGGGGAAACTGAGGCACGCAGTTCCCCAAACAGGGCACGCCGTACCGTGCGGGCAACGAACCCCACCAGCCGCAGGCCGAGCCCTCAGGGGGAGACAGCGTGGCAGGATTTGTCATCTTCCTTTCCTGAACTCCAAGAGATCCCCCTTGGCCCATTCCTTCAGCTTGTTGAAGTCCCTCTGAATGGCACCACTTTGCAACTACTCCTTGAAATCTTGTACCATTTTCAGACTTGCAGTGTCTTCATCACCTTGGCCATTAAATATGATTAACAGCATTGGCCCAGCAGTGACCCCTTGGGTACTGTGACAGGCCTCCTCCTGGACTTTGTGCTGCCAGTCATAACCCCCCTGAGGCTGGAAGACCAGCTCACTTTCAATCCACCTCACTGTCCACTTACCTATTTTATTCTTGATCTACTTAGACACCATGAAAAGCTTTTTCAAAGTTAAAATGAACAATACCCACTGCTGCCTCCTTGTCCTATTAATTTCAGTGCAGACAGCTATCCAGTTGAGGAGGAATGGTTTTCTCTTCATAAGTCTGTGTTCACTCTACATAATCACCTTCTCGTCCTTCATATGTTTGCAAGAGGTTTCCAGGATGAGCTGTTCCATCACCCTTGCAGGCTGATCAATCTGTACTTTCCTGGACCCTCATTCAGACCCTTTCTGGAAGAGTGAGATTAGCTCTTTTCCAGAATCCAGGGATCTTTGTCAGTGGCCGTGACCTTTCAAAGGTAGTTGAGAATGACCACCCAGCTGCCTGAATAATCCTGGGACATCTTGTCAGGTCTCGTGGGCTTGAGTATATCCACCTTGTATACAAGTTCCCTGTCCTAGTCGTCACCCAGTTATGGTCAGTCTTCCTTGCTCCATATTTTCCTTTTGGTTTCTGAGACTGATGAAGGCAAATCTTACCAGGAAAAATCAAGGAAAATGTGGCATTTGTTTCCCAGCTTTTTCCGTGTCATCTGTCACCAGATCCCCTGCCCCATTCAGCAGCAAACCCACATTTCTCCTGATCTTCCTTCCCATAGAAGCCCTTCCTGTTGACCTTTATATCTTTAGTGAGAATCAACTTCCATGTGAATTCCTAACCCTGATCCCTGGGTGCTCTGACAACGTCTCTATATTCCTCCTGGGTACCCACATATGCACACTGAAGACCACTATCATTCGTACCCTTCTATTTTACTTATTTTCGTAAATTCAGACCATATCAAGTCTATGAATATGAAACATTGTTTTTATCATGATTTATCAGGATACTGACGTCATAAGCAGCCCTAGGCAAGAACTGGATATTTTGCTTTACACAGTTAGTTCTTTTTGGTTCTTCCAAAATGGTTTTTCTATTAAGTGAAACTGTAAAAAATGATGTTATGAGGGCATCAAAAAAAAGCTATCGCAGAAAAATTCTTTTATTTTGTCTTTCCTAAATTTAATATCCTTCCCTACAACATTGCTTGCTTTCTAGAAAGTAATCTCAAATAAGGAGATGGAAATATTCCATTCTGAGATTAGAAGAAAAAAAAAATCAATGAAATTGACAGTTTGAAAAAAGTCTTAATTTTTGATGATAATGGAATTGTCTTTTTAATGTATATATGTATGCAACCAATTTCCAACCTGCAGTAAAAAATGACTTAAGAAGAAAGCCAAAGACTATAATAACTGTGTCCCAAACCATAATTTAGGAGTAACAGCAGCAGACTCTTCTTCATGTCCTAATAAGCTTCTCTCTTTTTCATGAACATTTCAATCCCTTTGAAGAAAATTAACAGTACAATACAAAAACACAATGTAATAATTTACTTACTTATGTTATGTAGAATATATACACCTGTATAGGTATATAGGGCTATAAGCATCAGTTTGCCAGGAACTCTAGGTATAAATATAGATGTAGGTATATGTGTAGTCTTTTCTTATTGGAAAAAAAAGCATTTTTTGAAAAGTACAAAATCATTGTCCTCTAACCTAATTCCTGAAATACTGTAGAACACAATAGACAAGCTCTGTGCCTGTAGGGAGAATTTCTTTTCATCCCAACTTTCCATGTCTTCCTAGGGCATGTCGTCTTCCACCTAAGAAACTTTGCCTGACTTTTCCAGTTTTCTCCTCCACATTCAGGCTTAACCCATTTCTCATCTGCTCTACCCCCCTATGGCACTTCTTCTTCTTCCATCGCAGAAGTTCATAAGTCACAGTCTTTAAGCAACTGTTTTTCTCAGCCATGCCCATGCAACTGACATGTCCTGCTTGGGGGAGTATTTCCTTCTTGCATGTTTTGTAACACAATTTCAGTGATTTTGCCATTTTACAGCCTTTTGCCAAGTGCTCTGTCTTTTCCAGTTCTGTTACTTGCACCGTTTGTCAGAGTGGTTCAAAACAAAGAAAGGACTTTTGGGGCCATCCCAGATTGTAATTACTGGTGCCAAGAGAGGCTGCTTCCTTGTTTTTCTTGGTCCAAGCTTAATTTCATCTTTTATGACTGAATCAGAAATAAAGGTGTATCTTTTGCCATTTGTGTTTATTGAACTGTCCTACTGATTTCGGTTTAACGGTTCCATGAACTATTTTCAAAACAAGGGCACCAGAACACCCCTGAAATAAATTGCAGTAAATGGAAGACAGAAACTGTGGAATGGTCTGTGTTACAGCCAACATTTATGTGTGGAAATAAAGATCCAGTGGCTAAAATGTTTGTTCATTTTCTGTATTTGGAATGGAATAGAATAGAATAGAATAGAATAGTCCATTTGAAATGGACCTACAATGATCATCTAGTCCACCATTTCTGTGCTGTTTCCTGCCCTTTGCTGGTCTCATTTTGGATTCAGCTTTTGGAAACCTCAAGATACCAACATTTATTTCTGCAATATTGTTATGCCCTGATAGGTCACATCAAGATGAAAGTGTTCCTACTTTTAGCTTCCTGCTGTTAGTCATCCTGTTGCATCTTATCAGTGCTGTTTGTAAATCTCAAAACATCAATACATCAGTCTTTGTATTTACTTTCTAAAATACCAAGTATGTCGCTTTCCTTGGCTGTGCATCAGTCGGTTTAATTAAAAAAAATCTTTTGTCTTGAAAATATGCCTATGGAAAATACAGATCAATCTGATCTAAGATGCTCATGACCTCACCTATCTGTGTACAGGTACCTAAAGAAACCAGTCTCAGGGATATGAGTCAATCTCTAAAGAGAGATCTGTGGAGGTAGAGAGGTAGAGCTTTGTTTTTCTTTCTAAGCTCCACATGCAGCTGTTGCAAAACGTCCCACAGAATAGGTTCACTTAAGGTCCCTTTTATGTCTCAGCATGCTGGCCTCTTCCATTGCATTCCAGAGTGGAGCATTTAACACAAGTTCCAAAGACCACTTGAGTCTCCTTAGCCAGTGTGGACAGGGTTTCTGTAAAACTTCTGCCAGGTAACAAATGACAGGATAAGAGGTAATGGCCTCAAGTTGCACTAGGGGAGGTTTAGATTGGATATTAGGGAAAATTTCTTCACTCAAAGGGTTTTTAAACCCTGGCAGAGGTTTCTCATGGAAGTATTGGAGTGACCACCTCTGTAGAAATTTAAAAGACGTGAGGGTGTTGTACCTGAGGACATGGGTTAGTCGTGAACATTTCAATATTTGACATTGTTGAAGTTCATTAAGGTTTGCAGACCATAAACTAAATTGTTACACTACAGTAGTTTTCCCAGCAGCTCCGGAGACTCTCCAACAGCAGGAGGGTTGGAGCTGAATTATCTTTAAGGTCCCTTCCAACCCAAACCATTCTGTGATTCAAGGAAAGTGCAAGTTCAGTTGATGTCTTGATGAAGCTGCTTTTGACACTGCACCCTAGAGAATATGACTTTCCATCACCAAACATGAGCAAAGAATGGTGAAGGAACCATCAACCAATGTTTATGCAGTTCTTTGAAGCTGGAAAATGATTCTCCATGCTTTTTCTTCGACTTTTTTTTCCTCCCCAAATTCTGGCAGGCATTTAAATGGGACATTTTTACCCAGAGCGGTATTTTAGCCTTTTATTTTACACAGCTAAATTAGGCATTTTGTTCCATTCTCTAAAAAACAATAATTAAAAGAATAAAAATGTCTGATTTGATTCCTAATATGCAGAGAAAGCTTAAGCTAGCTAATAATTGCTAATATACTTCTTAGAGCTTCCTCTGACTCACAGCCAACTGCAGAGGGCAAGTCAAAACAGCCTTGGATAAATAATTAAAGCATTTAAAGATGTTAGGCTTATATTTTGATCCTAATCTTTAGCTAGTATAAATCTGCCCAGCTCAATGGAGTGAGTGGCACTGCAGAAACTGAAGACTGGCTCTTATTTTCAAGACTTCCCTAGATCGTAAGTGAGTAGAGTTTGTATTTATTGATATTTCTACTTCCACTAATTTATTTCTCCTTGGGTGATAATTTCTGAAGCATTTTTTGAATGGGAATAAATGTAGATTATTATCATTTAATTTCTGTACCTTCTATAGACGTGACTTCAGGTAGGGTTGGAATAGACAATTCTATATGTCTATTCCAAAGTTATATGGATTGTTCTCATATAACTTTGTGTGTCTGTTAGACTAGCATCCAGATCTGAGCTACACACTCTGGGCTCCTTTTAGGATCAATGGTGCTGAAAGGATGCTTCAAAGATTTAAATCACCTTTCTCCTGGCAAACGTCTAAATATTTCAGAGAATCTGAGCTCTAGAAGCACCTGTTTCTGCCTTCTGACTATTAAGAAGAGAACATAGCTAATTTACACATTATTGTCAACTATATTTTCTCTTAATAAAGGTGAGATGACTTTTTTGCCATTGAACAAGTTTGTCACTAAAGTGCACTTGGGTTTACACAAGGCCTTTGCACAAAATGAAGTAGCTAAAAAAAAACTTCACAGTTCACCAGAACAGAGAGACAACTGATGTAAAACTCTTCTCTGCAGTAGTAAATTCCTTTGACTACTAAACAGGCATGTTGCAAACTTCACCTCCTTTTCTTTGCTTGTCTTCTTCCAAAGTCACGCTTTTCTATGTTTAGCCATAATTAACATAGTTTTCTCCACACTTACCAGGTATCTTGAATACCTGTGAGGATTTCCTTAGCTCTGCTAAAACATAAGAATCTGTAGGGACAGTGGTCAAGTGAGTGGGTTATGGACCAGACTAGGACCAGTGACAGTGTTATTCCATTATCCCATAATTATATCCTCATCGACAGGAATACAGCAGTCTGGCAATGGCCTGAAAATGGCCAATACTCCCTGTTTTTCCTTGCCTGCAAGTCCTGGTTGGCCATTATTATTACTGTCCTGGGGAGAGACACATTGGATACATGTCAGTCATGGGAGTGATCTTTTTGGGAATCACCACCATCTGAGTAGAAGCAGGATAAGGAAATTCAGATCTCCAGGGCTTTTAATCTTCACCCTTCCTGTGCTCACAGAAAAACCCAAGTCTTACAGAGGCAACATTCAGTTTTTCCTGCAGTCCTTTGAGTGTTTGAGCTACTTGTGCTCTGACTGCCTTAAGGGGAATGTATCAGTTGCCAAATGGAGCTGGTTTTGCTTTAGGGCTCCATATACTCCTGTTGCTTAAATTGTGGCCTACAAGGAGCATTCAGAGCAAGAATAAAATGAGACAGGGCTGCTACAATACTGGAAAGTTGAGATGGCCTTGAGATTGTGGGTTCTGGGGTCAGAGGACTGTTTTTTGTTTGACAATGAGCATTCTCATTCAGCACTTTGTACCTTTGCTACATAAAAGACACGAAATCAAAGGAGTTTAGGAACAAGGTCAATATAACAGCAAGTTTAGCCAAAATACAGTGAACATTTTGTATTAGTTATGGAGATCACAATTATAACATTTGAGGATAATCAAAATGGCAAATCTGCTTTTTTTGTGCAAACACTTCCATATCACTGTTCCCAAACACCTCAGTTCCACTGTCCACCTAAGCACAGGGATCACACCATTTCTGAATGGTTCTTGTCAGAGGTTTTGAGATCCAGCAAAGCACATCTAGATCTAAATCCAGCTGTGTATGTTAGCCTAGCAGACCAGCAAAGTTATATGAGATGGATCCAAATTAGAAAACAGAGTTGTATCTACTCTGGCATGACCTGAATTCATCTGTGCAGCAGATACAGCATCAAGGGGGTGTAATGGGAAGATTATGCTCACATTTAACAACTTGTGAAGATAACTCTGTCCACTCATCCTTAGTAAAGATCCTCAGTGAGAACTCAGAGGCATTCAATGCCAATTTTCTCCAAGTAGAATTGCAAACACAAAGGTTCTGAAATTTTCAGAATTACTGTCCCAAGAATCTCCATTTTGTGAAAAACTCTCAAACATGGTGTTCTTTTCCTCACATCTCAGTGTCTGTGGCCTACTACATATGTATTTGCTGTCACATGGAGGATATCAGGAGTCAGATCTAGACACTGATCTCTGGAATCATAAAATAAGAATGGATTGGGTTGGAAGGGACCTTAAAGTTCATCTGGCTCCAACCCCCTGCCACAGGTAGGGACACATAGAACTCTGTGTTTTTCTGTAGTGACTTATACAAATACCAGCTGTCTCAGCTTCCGTTATAGTCACAGAGATCTCATTAATATTTAAACCAAAGATGACCAGAAAGTGGTTCAGCTTACTCTTAAGCAAACTCTTCCGTTTGGACAACCAAACCTCTACTTCTGGACTCAAAATTTTGCACTGATGAGATTTCCACTGAGTATTGTGAAAGCTTGTAGACACCAACGAGGCACATAACCCTCTTGTCTGAAAATTGGCATCTACTGCCATTTTAGATGAGGATAATGGCTATGAAACAGGGCCTAAGGACAGCTGGCAGCTGGAGCATAGGTAGAATATCCCAACAGCACAGAACACTGATTAAGCATCTGAATCATAGGTCTGGATTTAGGGGCAGTCAAGCTATAGATGAGTTCCATTCCTTCCGTCGTCATTTTAACCACCCAGAGAAGAGCTCCAGTGAATGTAATGTACAAGGAAAAGGCAGAAAGAAGAGGGACAAAATTGTCTGGAGAAAAGACTGATGAAGACATAATAACTGTATTCAAACACCCAGAAATCAGATATAAAGAAGAAAAATAGAAGTATTCACTATATTCAATGAGTATGGGAGAAATAATTCAGAACAAAAACTTCAGTAGGGACACCTCTCTAATGAAATGGATCATTGCAAAAACAGAGCGCCTGGAAAGGCTGTAGTGTGTCCACGCCTGGAAGCTTTGGTGAACAGGTAGAGGACATGGACTGAGTTTCCTCCTGAGGTCTCTTCCAGCCCTACTTGTAATGTTTTTATGACTGTATTTTTCTGTGCTGGGGAATTGGAAAATGATCTCTGTGGGTGGAAATGGACTTACCCCCATCACATAGGCCTCCTGACACCGCCAACAGAATTTTAAATGAGCAGCTAGACAGTCTGTAGCTCTTTAATAGGGCTTTGCTGCCAAGGGGCCCAACATATTTCCCATAATGAGGCAAGGGTAGGAGGAGAGAAGAGGGAAATTCCTCCATTCTTTATATTTCCATAGTATTTTGTAATTAATTTGATGCTTTTACAGAAAATTAATTGGTTTTTGATAATGAAATAGAGAGAACTAACCAGACACTAGCAAATTAAAAAAAAATTTAAAAATCACAGCCTAATGGGCCCCCACGTCAGACTGATAATGCTGTCTCCCTCAGGTGCTTGAGGGAAAAATAGCCCAAGAGGAGACACTGTGAAAGTCCTTGTCAATTGAAGGGTTAATCTGCCTTCCTTCCCCACTCCCCTGCTCCCTCACAACTAACGCTAAGCAGATTAATTAAAACTTAAAAGGATTCTGATTTAGTTACGAGTAAGAAAGTGAAGTGCTGCAGCCTCATGCCTATAATTCACCATTGCAGAGTAACACTTGGACAGGCCGAGCTGTAATTACCTCATGATGTACAGTGTTCCCTGCAATTCCTCACAAAACCTCCCTTTTGGGTTTTTCCCTGCCTTACCTCCTCTTGCCTCTCAACCCTCCCTGGCTGAAGGCATTTACAAGTGGTAAATATTAATTGGTAGGGAGATGACAGCTGTGGGTCAAGCAGGGGCTGATGGATCGGCTCTGTAAATCCAACAGGTGTCTTCTCCACTTCATCTGTCATCCCCTGGTGAAACAGAAAGCCATTCTAGAATATTTCTACTTAATATTTCATTTTTTTCTCAATACATTACCAGTGAAAAGCAGTAAGAGGAGGAAAGAAAAGAGAATCACAGTCATGAGTATCTTCCCATTCCCCACAAAATACTATGAAGTAGAGCAAGTTATTAATTTTCCACACGTAGCAGTTAAATTCACACATTATTTACTGTAGGAAATAACCAGTAATTTTCTGTTGTCAGATCTTTAGGCCACCAAGCCCACAGGTTCTAAGTACAATTCATCCTTTGTGGAGTTCCATCCCAGCCAGGCTGGACAGGGCTTGGAGAAACCTGGTCTGGTGGAAGGTGTCTCTGCCCATGGCAGCGTATTGGAATCTTCAAGGTCTCTTCCAACCCAAACTATTCTGTGATTCCAGGGTTCTATGAGAACCAGTAAGAATACTATGCAACTCTTTGGGTGTCCTTAAAAATATGACAATGAAAATACTTTTGTGTTATGAGCTAGTTATTTGCCTAGAAGCGATTTTCGATCTATGAAGTTGTTCCACATCTACCAATCTTGTAAATCCTTCCAGGGATGGTGACTCCACCACATTCCTGGGCAGCCTGTTCCAAAGCCTGACTGCCCCTTCAGTGAAGGAATTTCACTTAATAGCCAATCTAAACCTCTCCTGGTGCAACTCGAGGCATTTTCCTCTTGTCCTAGCACTTGCTACCTGGGAGAAGAGATTGACCCCCACAGGGTTCCCACCTCCTTTCAGAGAGTAGCAAATGAAGACATCCATAAAATTAACTGGACAGATCTGTCCCTACAGTGGGATGGAAATGCTACACTTCCATTTTGAGAAGGTAGAAATTTGATAGGGAGATGATGTTGAAGATAACCATCTAGAGACCTTGAGGTATCTTTATTTCACATAAAATCACAGAATATCCCGACTGGAAGGGACACAAGGATCATAGAGCCCAACTCCTGACCCTGCACAGGACACCCCAAGAATCCCACTACGTGCCTGAGAGCGTTGTTCAAATGCTTCTTGAACTCTGTTATGCATGTTTTACTTCAGTGGCAAAAACATTCACTGAGGATGTATCAGCACTGTATTAAAACCACAAAAAGAAGGAAGGGTAAATAAATAAAAAAACATAGATAAATCAGGCCAGCTGGGCTCCTGATACCTTTTTGACTATCAAGGAGAATTCGGCATTTGTCTGTAAATCTCTCAAAACACTCGGTTCAGATTACAGTGCCATTTGATATGCAGAGACTCACAAGCAGTGATCCAGAGGTGGTAACATCCCCCAGAAGTCCCGAGTTAGATCTAGCTGGCCCCTGCAGATGTTTGGGATACCTTTGGCTTCTCAAATTACACTTGGTGTATCCTTGAGACACCTGAACCAAGCCTCCAGCACTTGTCAGTGACCAAAAGACCTTTGTAAATCAACTCAGGCTGCATAATTCAAGTATGAAGGGATGGGCTGGAGCAGCAAATTCACTTACTGACATTTTAAGGTGGATTCAGAGGTTTTGACTCACATCATGAGTTTGATTTTCAATGATAAATTAAAAAGAAAAAGCTTTTCAACAAAAGATTTTTTAGGATGAATCAGGAGACAATGAAACTAGAAAATACAGAGTTTTCAAATCTTGGGTCTGGGATCATGTATAGATTCTCTGTATGAGAACAGAGGTGTATAAACTCTTGGTGTATTTTATACTGCAGGTCTATAGATTTGTTTAACCAGCCTTAATGCTTATTTACTATACACCGTTTCCCATGTGCTAGTGGTGGGTCTTTTCCAATTCCTTTTTTATCAAGTACCAATCCAAAATTCACTGTTTATCAGACCAATAATTTATTTTCCCTTTCTAATAATTTATAAAGTAGATTCGTTGTTGGGTTTAATCTGTTTATCTTCAAGCTTTTCTTCCTAGAGAAATCTTGTGATTTCTAGATTTCTTTATAGAGTTTCCAGCACTGGTATACTAGAGTTTCTGTTTAGATCTCTAAACAACAGCAAAAAGGAAAACCAAAAAATCTGGTACATATGTTCAGCTTTTATAGTATAATTTCTGCCAATTGCAAGGGAACCATTCCCACATTTAAAGTTGACTCTGCATGATATTTGGGAAAATGCATCTGGTTTGGTACTCTTATAAAAATTGAGAGCACTTTTTGTGGCAGTTTACAGGGCTGTGAATTTTTCAGGGAATGGCCTTACTGTCAAGACAGTGTCTTTTGCCAATATCATAAATGTTACTTAGGTTTGATTGATTTATATATTATTGAGAGATTTATTTCCTGGCGGAGTTCAAGAAGTCAGTAATGGCATCAGGGTGCAACTGCTTAGAACTGGGCAGTTTTTCTTCAGTTCAAACCTAAACAAAGTTAATTTTAATTATTTTTTTTAAACCATGGATCTTTTTTAGGTCCCAGAAATCTCATAAATGACACCTTTTTTTGTTTTGTTTTCTTGTTGTTGTTGTTGTTGTTGTTTTGTTGGGTGTTTTTTGTTGTTTGTTTGCTTGTTTGTGGGATTTTTTTTGGTTTTTTGTTGTTTTTGTTTAAGAAGGATTTATAAGTAGTATATACTGATGGTTCACATCACCATGAATATGCAACATTCATTTTGATTTTGGGGGTTATGTCAGGAAGAACATTGCCAGCAGGTCAAGGAAGGGGATCCTGCTCCTCTGCTCAGCCCTGCTGAGGCACATCTGGAGTGCCGTGTCCAGTTCTGGGTTCCTCAGGACAAGAGAGACATGGAGCTCCTGGAGTGGGTTTGGTGGAGGGTGACAAAGATGATGGAGGGACTGGAGCATCTCCCTGAGGAAAGGCTGAGGGAGCCGGGGCTGTTCAGCCTCGAGAGGAGACACAGCTGAGAGGGGCCCTCATCCCTGTGTGTCCCTGTCTGCAGGGAGGGCTCAGGGCAGGGCCCAGGCTCTGCTCCGGGGGCCCAGCAATGGCACCAGAGGAACGGGCAGGAACTGATGCCCAGGAAGTTCCCCCTGGACATGAGGAAGAACTTTCCTGTGCAGTGACCGAGCACTGAACAGACTGTCCAGAGAGGGTGTGGGGTCTCCCTCACTGGGGATATTCCAGACCTGTCTGGACACAATCCTGTGCCCTGTGCTCTGGGATGGCCCTGCTGGAGCAGGGAGGTTGGACCAGGTGACCCACTGAGGTCCCTTCCGACCTTACCTAACCTGGGATTCTGTGATAAGACACAGGTGAAAGAATTTCCAACAGAACCAGCACTGGTGGCTGCAGTTGCAAGTTCTGGCAGGAAAGATCTTCCCAAATTATCATGACCATGTGATGTGTTCCTCATCATGTGGCCCTGTATAGTGCTGCAAAAAGGATGAACCCACAGGGGTCTGTGCTAGAACTGCAGCACCACATGAAACCATAGGATATGATTGTAATTAAAAAACTATTTCCTCTTACTCTAGGGCTAATATATTTAGACTAATTCTCAATTGGTTTGTAAAAGAAGATGTATTCAGCAAGACCAGAGACTACAGAGACAGGTTTTTGGTCTCCAGCAACGGCCAGTTCTGACTGCTTGTTAGGAAGGAGCATAAAAAGGAAAACATGCATTGATGTTCCCATATTTGAGCTTTCCAGCCTTCTGCAATCTGTGGCTATGCAATTTCCTGACCTGGGGGTTATTCCTTTGTCTCTCATAGTCTGTGAAGGGTTTTCCTTCCATGTTTGTATCTAATTGCTTTTTGAACCCGTGAAAACTTATGACATTCGCAACATCCCAACATCCCGTGGCAATGAGTTTCATGGTTTAATTTTGCGCTGTGTGAAAAAGTACTTTCCTTTAATTATTTTGAGCCCACCTTCAGATAACTTTATTTGATACCTACTAGATTTTGTATTACAAGGAATAGCAAATAATTGTTCTTTCTTTGCCTCCTCCATGATTGTCATGATTTCATAGACTTCTGTCCCATCCTGAAACAATTACTCTCTCCAGGCTGTAGAGATTTATTTCTGTTTATCTCCCTTTACATGGAGCCTTTTCCACACCTTTAAGCATCTTTGTTGTCCTTTCCTTATGTTACCAATTTTTCTGTATTTATACGAGTTGTACCTCATACAGTTATTTACACCTGTTAAAAGTGATAACATCATTTTTTCATGCTAATACAGGAGAATTTTACACCCAATTTTTGACTACAAATGTGTGAGACAGTGGCAAGTTTGGTTCTCCACAATCAATAAATATTAAGCAGTTTCAACTTACAGAAAAAATCTATTCTGACTTGTCATGAATTCTGAGTTCCATATTTTTTTAAAAAGAGAAATATTTATTTAATATTTGTTTTGATTATTCCATCTGATGTTCCTCAATCTGGTGGAGAAAAAACAATATGTTCTGCTAATGACTATGTTTTTAATGTCTGATGAATTTTCTTCTGTGAGAGAAGGACACAGCTCTTTCAAACTCAGCAGCTGAATAGATCTATATGCCCCCAGGCAGAATGTTGCCAGGATAATGACACAGCTAATGTAATTAATTAACCCTTTTGAAGTCTTAATGTTTCAAAATTTCAGGTAATGGTATTTAGGTAGCCATTTTATTTTATTTTATTTTATTTGGACTTATGTAAGATTGCAATTTGATACCTAAGCAAAAAAGCTCTCCCCCAAAAGGAAGAGGAAAGAAAGAAAAATAAAGCCTGGTCACTCTGAATGAAAAAAATACTGGCATACATTAAGAAAGCAGAAAATTTTTGAGCTACATAATTGTTAAAATTGCATTTGCCACATCATATGCTAGCCATAAAAGAAATCTCCAGCACAAATGCTTTGTGCTGTAAAAATAATAATAATAAAAAAACCATTGCTTTGGATGTGAAGCTTGAAACACGGGTTCAAAACCTCGATGCGCTATGGATTGCAAATCACAATGTGACCTTGGCTGCAACACTTAATTGCTGTGTGCTTCATTCTGTGATCTTTAAAAAAAGGGGACAATATCATTTCCTTATCCCTGATTTTTATCTGGCTCATTTATTCACACTGCAAATAGGGCAGGATCAGGCCGTCTTTTCAATGGTAGGAACCAGCCTTCGTGCAGGGAAGTTCTGAACTCGATACAAACCTTTTGTTACTGAGCCCTGTGGATGACATTCAGTGTTGATAAATATGTTTGAGCAACTAAGTAATTTGAAGTTGCATTTTAATTCTGTTCAAGTAAGATGAGTGAAATCCTGATTTGATTTATATCAGTGAAAATCTGGAATAATTCTGTTGAGCTCTCGGGCGTCTTTCTCATTTACATTGAGGTGACAAAAACTTGCATTAATTGCTTTTATTTTTATCTTGGAACTGAAATTAAAGGATGTCTGTTACTTTTAGATTATATTTGGTGTCTTTTTTAATCCATGGAAAAGCAGTTTTATGTTGTCACTGAAGATGTCCTCCTGCATCAAACAATCCAATGAATTCAGAGTCACTGTATAAAGGAAAACTCTTTTTGAAAGCTACATCTCTCTTTCTGTGCTTTTTTCTGTTCTTTTGACAAGTATTTCAGTTTGGACACTACATATGTTTAAACTTGTGATTATCCAGGTCCTCAGCATTAAGAAATCTCTGTGAAGTCTCCTGCTATGCTCAAAGCTTTCCCATTTCTATAATAATGCCTTTTGTAAATGCAGCAGCAGAACTGGCAAAGATACATGCTTTAACTTTCCTTTAATTTTACGGTTTTGAAATGATGTCTACTGCACCAAAATAAGATTGCATTTTTAAAAAGCTTAATAAAAATATCAAAAACATCAAATTTATTATGATAATGTTAAGGTGTAGGATTTGAACTTTTTTTCTGTATAAAATTAAGAGAAAGTCAGACAAGAAACTTCATAATAAAGATCAATTAAACTGTAGGTTTTTAATTATTCAGAATTGACATTTTCATTTCAGTTAATTTTGCTAAAAAAAACAAATTAAAAAATAAATAAAATCAGAATGTTGGAAAGAAACATAGTCATAGAATCCACAGCCCTAGATAGGTTTGGGTTGGAAGGGACCTTAAGTCTCATCCCATTCCAATCGCTCCCCCAGCCATGGGCAGGGACACCTTCCACTATCCCAGGTTGCTCCAAGCCCTGTCCAACCTGGCCTTGGATACCTCCAGGGGTAGGGCAGCCACAGCTTCTCTGGGGATTTTCCAGAGTTATTTGTATTCCCAAGGCTCCAGGTGAGCTCTGGATCCTTTCAAGACAGAGATGGTTCAAATACATGGTCAGACACAACGAAGGAATGATGTCATCCAGAGCCAGCACTGCCGCACACTCAGGTAACGACAAAATGAAGTGGAATTCCTGTGGCACCAGCAAGAAGGATCCTCACTGCTCCTCGGCATCCCCACCTTGACTCCAGACCCTTCTTGAGGCTGGACGATGAATTAGACTCCAGCCTGTTTTACCTGTTCACCCCTAGTTGCGCAAGGTTTAAGTGTTTGGGCCAGTGGAAGGAAGGCGGTTGTTGTAAGCAAATCACTCTGCATTTTGCACACCCGGATGTTTTCTTTCCCATTTTTCATGCCTGGTGATATTTGCGCCTGTTGCTCTCTCCTCTCCAGGAACATTTGATCCAAAGTGGAGGATATGTATGGTGATACAACAATATTTCATACATTTTAAAAAATTGTATGTATTTATTCTCCATCACAATAAAAAGTTCCATCCTAACCCAACACGTCTCTGCACACATCAAGCCCTGCCTTTGTCAGCCCTTGCAAAGAGCAGTGGGGAAGTGCCCTGTTTTACACGGCTGCCTGTGGTTCCAGGAATCATAACCCAGATGAGCATCAGAGCAGCTGATTTTTAAGCCATATTAAGGGAAAGGCTGACATAACAGCCAGGTACACCAGTTTTACACCAGCTGAGAGGTTCTCTGTGCCAAGGCAGCACCAAGATCCAGTCCTTTGGATGTTGCTTGGAGCATCTTGGAAAGAATCCTATTTATATGCCTCTTTTTTTTTTCTGCGAATGAGCATTCCAGTGAGTGCATGTTCAATAGTATGCCCATGTTTTAGTAGCCCAGAATGCTGGCACTAATCTCTTTTCAATCCTGGTGGCAATATCCGAGTATTAACAGAGGCTTTTTAATTATGGGTTTTTAAACAGCCATACTTAAAAAAAAAAAAAGGAGATATGCAATATAATCTTGCCCAAATGTTATTTCAATGCCAATAAAAAACAATGAATAGACTGAAGACCTTAGTAAATAAAACCCGGTTATTTCACTTCAGGGATTGCAATTGTTGGCTAGGCTCGGGATTTTCACTGAAAATGAGATTGGTGGGTTTATTTTAGCCTGAGTAGATAATTCACATTGAAAAATACTTTGATAATTATTCTCATTAGTCAACTAGGACAGAGCAAGATGTAATGGATTTAAGCTGTGGCAGGGAAATTTAGGTTAAGTTCTAGTAGTTAAAAAAAAGAAAGAAAAGAAGAAATGGCAAAGAAAGGAAAAAAAATAAAGCAATTCAAGGAACAAAATAAGTAGCAATGAGAAGACATATTGTGAAATGCTGAAGGATGAGAAATGACAAACCTTACCAGGGCAGTGTCTTGACTGGATAAATCTTTCCTTAGGTCTGCTGAAGACAATAGAGCATTTTTCCTTTATTTACATATTTTTTATTTACACATTATTTGGTCCCATGAATGTCCGAAGAAGGGCAATGAAAGTGCTGAAAGTACTGGAGCACAACTTTGATGAGGAAAAGCTGAGAGAGCTGGGGGGGCTCAGCCTGGAGAAAAGGAGGCTCAGGGTGGACCTCCTGGATTTCCACAACTCTCTGACAGGAGGGTGCAGCCAGGGGGCTCAGGCTCTGCTTCCAGGGAACAGCAACAGGACAAGGGGAAATGGCCTCAAGTTGCACAAGGAGGGACTTAGATTGAATATTAAGACTAATTTTTTCATTGTAATGTTTGTCAGGCATTGGAATAGGCTGCCCAGGGAAGTGGTGGAATCGACATCCCCGGAAGTGTTCAAAAGCCATTTGGATGTGGAACTTGGGGACATGGTTTAGTGGTGGCCTTGGCAGTGCTGGGTTAATACTTGGACAAAATGTTCTTAGAGGTCTTTTTCAATCTAAATAGTTCCATGATTCTATGGGTTTTCTTATCACTTCTATACAGCTCAAGAAGAAAGTCCTGTTTTGGTATTCAGTCATCAAATTGGAGATTGAAGGGAGAAAAATATTCAAGATTGGGGTAAACTGTGGGTGTGTGCCTCCATCCCTTTTCCAGGAGCTCTTGGCATATCTTTATTATATTAGAGTTTACCATTCAGCCTTATGGATTTTATTATGGATTTTGTGGTTTCTTTTTTATGTGAGAAGTGGAAGCCTCATTTAGAACTGACAAACAGCATGTTAGTATTGGACTCAAAATCTGCCTCCTGAAGCAGGAGCATTCTGATTCAGCAGTTCTGCTCTACACAGGGATGTAGTGTTAGAAGATGTTTTCTGCCTGGAATCAGCAGAACCTGATTCCAGTTACCTGGAATCATGGTAACTTTTGAACAGTGGTTCTTTGAGTCTCTGTCTGGAATTCAGATGCCTTTTGTCCCAAAGATTTTACAGCCTTGGGGTGATGCATGAAAAGATAATTAGGTGCCAGACAAAGAAGCAGTAGTGGAAGCTGTAGAACACTGTAGAGTATTCAGTGTATTCCAGGCACCAAGAACTCATGGATTTAAGAAACATCACCTAATCCCCACTCATTATAAAATCAAGAAGACAGAAAATGGGTTTGGAAATGGGTGCATCATATAAGGTCTTTCAGAGACGTGCTGGATACCCCATCTCTAGGAACATTCAACATCAGGTTGGATGGAGCTCTGAGCAACCAGGTCTAGTTGAAGATGTCTCTGCTCATTGAAGAGGTGTTGGACTAAAAGACCTTTAAAGGTCTCTTCCAACTCAAATGACTGTAAGATAAAATAAAAAAAAACCAAACTAATAATAATAATAATAATAATAATAATAATAACAATAATAATCTTACATTGAAATTACTACAATGATAAGAAAGCTTTCAAGACTGTCTGTACCATGTAATCAACCAATTAAACCCTTGACCCATCTCATTGAACTGTTCTTTTCTAGAAATAATTTTCCTTCACTAAGTTATCTGTCAAGATAGGCCCCGATGGTTAGCAAGGAGGGACTAGACAGCAGGGAGAGCAATTCATCCATCACAGAACTGGTGCCTCCTTTAGTTAGATTTTATTGATTTCTTGATATTTCTCCTTTCAATAATAGCAGGACCATAGCTGACTAGCTGTCTAAATGCCTAATTTTGGTATTGGAAAAGTTAGATATGATGACCTTTGCCTAGACTGGAAATACAAAATGAATTCTTTAAAAAGGACCTAAAATAGCTGTAACTGTACTGAATCAACCAGTTGTGATTGATGACTCCTCTTGGACTTACACGAATGTGTCATAGGAACAATATTTTATTTACATCTGAGAACTTGACCTTTCTGAATTGCAGCTTTAATTCAGAGGGAAATAGAATAAGGAGAGAGCTCTGAATAAAGTGAGTGAAGTACCTATAGGTCTGTGCTGAGAGTCTTGGAACTGAGGTTTGGTGCCTGAGAGCTGGATGAAAATCTCTGCTGACTGTGGTGGCACTGAGAGGGCATAAAAGTAGTGTGGAAAGGTTAGAACCAGACTTTAGATTGTCCCTAGTAACTAAATTGGGAATTACTGCTGAACCTTTCAGTCTAATAATGAAATCAATTTTTATCCTTTGCAATCTAGTAAATTTTCCCAGAGTAACAGAAGGTTACCGGAGTGCATCAAAGGCTACAGACAAGAGATTTTAAATGCTGTGAGGCTGAGAGTGTATTGGATATATCCCAAACTTACTGAGGATAAGTGTAGTGCAATTTACAGAGGGATGGCACATTGGTCAGCTCTAAAATCCAGCTTTTCCCCACAAGATTTTATTTTCTATGAGAATGAAACTGCAGACATTTCTTTTTGGATTTTTTGTATTTTGATCCAGATTTACTGAGCAGCTTCTAGTATTCAGTTGCTTGTCTTTAGTTTACACACAAACACTAAAAATCTTTGAAGATTAGACATTTTCTGACAGGCCTGTGTTAAATTCCAGATGTCATTGGGAGAAGTGCAAAAAAATGGCTGATGTTCTATTGACTTCTGTGCTCTTTGCATTTGACTGCCATAACTACAGCTTCTCTTGGGGCACTTGAAATACTGTTTTAGACATCAGACAGGAAAGAAAATGTGTGTTCAACAATGTGGAAGTCCTCTGGAGCAGGGTCATAACAGCTGAAATTTGAAAGCTGTTCACTTCTGTTAATTAATTTATACCAATATATAACTCACAAAAGCAAGAGCTTGACATGCTGTTGTGTTCATTCTGTCTATTAAAAGTCTACATGCACAGTCTTCAGGATATTTCATTAATCTGCCTCTTAAGTAATATTATAAATACACATATATGGGTTTTCAAGGTGCTTGCTTAAGTATATCGCTTGTAACACCCCAGTGAACAAAGTCTGAAATGGACCTCAAAACTTGTTTTAATTCCCAAATGGAAATAGAAGAGGTTACATCTGCCCGAGCAAATGAAGCACTGCTGGAAGTGGACACAGGCACTAAACTGTGGCCGTTCATACTGTTTTATACCCAGAACAGTTTTCAGTGTTGTTTCGTTGCAGGCCAAATAGTGTTGCACCACATGATTTCACTGCATATCTGGGGTCTTGGTGTGGGCCAAGGACAATTCCTTTTAGGCAGTTTGGATGCATTCATGCTGTTTTGGTGGCTGAGGCAATTCACGACTGCTCACGCACGAGTCTGAACCTCTCGCCCTCAGGACCAGTGAACAGGTCCTGGCACTACTCATTTCACTAATAAACACCTGAAATTCTTGGTCTTCCAAAGGCTGGTTCTGATTCTTCAAATTTAAGGATGTTCAATATCTTGACAGCAGCCACCTTTCCTGTCTTGAAACTGTGCAAGTCCTATATTGGAAAAGAACTGTAAAACCAGAGGAGAGCTGTATCATATATCTAAAACAAACATGTTCCCAGTTACATTTTTTCTCTCTCACATGATGGGAAGGAAATTACAAAACCTGGCAGCGAGTTTCATTGCTTTTTCACCATTTCAAACAGAATTCTGTCACAAAAGCAGTGTGCTAGGATGTATATGCCTATTGCTTCTGTTATTTTATGTTTTATCAGTGACAAGGGTGTAGCTTGGACTTCAGGATTTCCCTCCCTTCATGCAATAAGTATGCTCTGATAGCAGTACTGAGATATAAGTTGGACTAGTTTGTGGTTAAACTTAGGAGCACCCGGAAACACCTTCTTACATCAGGCAGAAGCAGAATATCAAACAGAGAACAAGCATCATTAGCATCCACTTTGAACCAAAGAGCAAATTTGATAATGTCTGCACTAATTTGGTATCTCTCTTTCCTCTGAACACTCCTTGTGACACAAGACAGTCATTCCTGTGGCTTGTTTGTTCCCAGAAATCACAGAACAATCTTAAATCAGGAAAGTGTGGTGCATCTTAACTGAATACTTTAACCTCATACAACAGTTTGCCATTTATTTTGACACAACTATTTTTTTCTTTTAGGGGATTTGAAAATCGTTGTTGGAACATACAGGAGAAGTCCAGGTAAAACTGCAATATGTGTTCAACTTTTTCTCAATCCAAACAATTCTGTACATGTAGTAGAAGAAAAATATATTTTTATTTTTTATACAACACAGAAAAATTCCATTGCTTGTCCACAGGAATGATAAAGAATCATTTTCCTAAGTAGTCTTGGAGAATGGATAAAGAATATGCATCATGGTAAAAGACGGAGAAAAAATTTTCAACATGGACTGTTGTTCTTTCCAAGCGTTTCAATATTGCCAGTCCAGAAATTTAGATAATAAATTTCAACTCCAGTATTCCCCTGCACACTTTCTCCCCCCTTCTCAATTTTTTTTTTTAACATTTGGAAACCTCCTACATCTCTGAAAATGTTAATAGGCTAATTATCACTGAGTTAATTTGCAAGTCATATTCCCTCCTGCCCCCACATAAAAAAAAAAATAAAAAGGAAATCTCCTCCCCCATTTTATTTTTCGGCAAGTTAAAAAAAAAAAAAAAAGGCAAGTGAACTTAGCCACAAAATAAGTCAAGGGAAAAATGAAGTACTAATTAAGAAAGCTGGGGTTTTATGCAAATGACTTCTTCACCGAAGACAGTCTAATGAATGTGCCCTGAGTCGATCCGTGTGCGTTTTCGCCAAGCTGACAGCTGGCTCGGAGGAAGGTCAGACAGAATCAAGCATGCACAGAGCATAATCCTTCAGATTGGCAGCTCTGCCCCCTGGTCACTGTTTGATTATCTCCCAAATTGCTGTATTTCACAGAGATAATGATTTTTTATGGTCACAGATTTGAAGACAACTGCTGTATCCTGAGGGTTGTCGTTCTGCAAGGAGACACTGCTGCTTCCTTCGGAGAAGAAATGGGGGGAAAAAAGTTGCTCTGTCTTTTTTCCCCTCTCTCTCTCCCACTCTTCTTTCCCTGCCTCTCCTTCTTCTATTTACTTCTTCTATTTTTTTATTTATTTGCATTTCTTGTAGCCAAGAAGAGCCCCCATTCCTAGCCATTGTCCCGGTGTGGTGTCCGCGGGAGGAGGGTGATGTTCTGCCACAGACATTCCCTCACTGAGCCCAGCCACATCTCATGGAGATAACACAATTCTCCAATGAAGTATGAAAGAGCAAACGTTCAGGAGCAGAGAAATCGGGGAGGGGGGAAAACCCTCTGAAGGAATTCTCTGCACATGGTTGCTGTTCATTGCTGCTTGGTGCCTTGCTGTCCTGATGGCCAGATATGTTGGGCCTCAGGGGGTTGTAAAAAACTATCATGGGCCTAGAAAGGGGATAAATGCCAGAGGCAGCAGTGGAGATGGTTTTCAAAACAGGCCAGGTGCAGATGTACAAACAGCACAGCATCTCCCACGATTCACATCCCTGACACTGGCACCTGTGGATGGATTTTCCCTTTGAATCTTAACACCCAAAGGGGTGAAGACTTCTAAAAATGTAGGTAATCCAGAAAAAAAAAAAAAAAAGGCAATTAGTGCTCCAGGAAGGATTCAGTCAGAGGAACTGTATCCTAAAGAGCTGGTCATGTATTATCTGATGAAATGCTTTTTCCTTGGAAAAATGTTATCAAAGGCAAGATTTGCAATGGAAGATATTTGCCAAGACAGGCGAGGGCAGAACTTCTGGAAAACAAAAAATAAAAACCAATCTCAGGTGTAAACAAAGTATTGTCGTCCTTTGTCTCAAACCATAAAAACTTATCTTGGTGCTCTGATCATTTCATGGACAGATGGAGGCACACAGTTAAAAACTGTGCATTTATTGATCTGTTTATTTATTAATATGTTTCTTCAATATTTAACTGGGATGCCCATTAGTTAATTTATTCATTTGCATTTCCTTACATTTCAGTAGAAAGAGAGGATATTTTATGAGTGTGGATGGATGCTGACTGCCAGAGCAACAATTCTTATGTGAGCTATCTCTTTCCACTTAGTGGAAAAAAAATAATGCTTCATTTGAGGGAGAATAGATCAGAGGTAAATTCTCAACACTGTTTCATTCAGAGCTGTAGTTGGAAACTAATTTTCCAAAACTACTGTGAAGGTGTCAAAAAAAGGGGTGTCAAATCTTTCCTCTGGATCAAGGCAAGAGGAAACCAATTCTCTACACACCCACTCTATCTCCAAATGCTTCATCTGAAAAGCATGAGCAAAACAGAGCAAGAAAGACTCTTCCTTGAGTATGAAGGGATTGTTTTGATCCCTGCACTTGGATATGAATGATTTTGAGGGGCCTGCAAGAAAGAGACTTTCTGGAAGAACAGTAAATTCTAATAGGGATGTCCTCAGAGAAAAGAAGATAAAGTTGCCTCCTGTCTGTACCTTGGAAAGGTCAGCTGGGCATTCCTTGGACAAAGAGGAAGCCTGAGATCAGGACTGGCAGGAAGGTCCTCCTAGCACCAGTAAATCTGACATAGGGTAAGAGGGAATACCCAGAGGGAAAGAAGATAAGGGTTGAGTCAGCTCCAATGTGGATGTTTGTTCCTTCAGAAAGTCCCTATTTCACAACTGGTCTGACAATATTGAGAACTCCTTCTTCCCTGTGAGGGTGGTGAGGCCCTGGCACAGGTTGCCCAGAGAAGCTGTGGCTGCCCCATCCCTGGAAGTGTCCAAGGCCAGGTTGGAGGGGGCTTGGAGCAACCTGGGATAGTGGAAGGTGTCCCTGCCCCTGGCAGGGGGTTGGAATGAGATGAACTTTAAGGACTCTTCCAACCCAAACCATTCTGTGACTCCATGAAATCATTGCAGCACTGACTGATGGTCCTCAAGCCACAATGAAGGCAATACAAGCAAAAATGAGAAAAAGTGCTTTAGCAATAAATAGAACAGCACCAAATGTAGATGTCTGGAAAATTTGGAGCAGATGCTTAGCAGTGCCATGGAAACTCCCCCTTTATCTCAGCCCTCATATCCAGACCTCTGTTGTACACGCTGAACCTGTTACTGGAGGAGAGTGACATCCAGCTGAAATCACAGAAGGGGAAAGGACTCTTGCTTCTACAAGTAGATGAACTGAAATGCACAGTGAACTACTCATGAATCAGAGCGTTCCTTTCCTGTCCATACTGACAGGAACTCGAGCACAGATTGATTTGATCTTTTTAGCCTCTGTCTATCCTTGCTTGAATAGGCTTCCTCCTTTATTATCCTCAGTATGTTTAAAGGCTTGCAGGGAAATAATGCAAGAGCCCTCCTGTGGCTGATTTTAACACCTACCATTCACATCCTTGCAGCTGTAAGACACCAATAGTCAAGTGGCCAGAAGTTTCTGCTTTTAATAATGCACAATATTCTCTGAGTTATGGATGGAAAAAGCTGATTATGCTAAACTATCTCCAAGCCTGGATAGAGTTACATCCTACATTCAATTCACACTTATTTTTCTAGGCACCATCCTAGCATTTTTTAGATTCCCACACACTGTTGCTCACAACACTATTCTAAGTAAATAGCTCACCCTTGAAATAAGTTTATCTAGAAATTCACCCACAATTTCACATGGGAAAAGGGGATCCAACTAAACCCTCTCCTAGTACCTCACATGTTTGTTTTCAGTCTTTAAAGCCTGCAATCTTCCAACGTCTGTAGACTATTGCTTCCCCTCAGGGTTGTATGAAGTGCTTTTAATCCCTTGTTTTAAACTGATCCCTCACAAGTCCCCACTCTTCTCCAAATGCATTTGTTCTTTTTTTTTTTTTTGAAGATGTAAAGAAATATCCAGATGGATGAGGCACTCCCACTAAGTTGGATCAGAGTTTACTACCAAAGAATGGCTCCTCTGATGAATTATGTGAGGACATTGCATCGGCAGCCTCGGATCACATGGATCATAGCGGCGTTTTCTTGACCCAGGACTCATGGCTGGCCTTTAATTTTTGCATGCATATAATTTTCCAAAAGCTTCTCCATTATTAATTTTTAGTTGTAGTATATCTTCTTTCCTCAGTGCAGGGTTTGGTGTCCTTAAATCATTCTCTGCATTAAGAGAAGAGTAACTTGCCAAGCAACGTGACCTCAGTAATGCTCACAGGGGGCTGAGCTGCCTTAAACAGGCAGCAGAGGAATGATAGAGTAGTTAAAGATGTCTCAAAACTCCAGCCTGCATTGCCAACCAGCAACTTACTCCTCCAGTCAAGCTCTCAGGAGCAGAATTCAGATGAGAACCTGTAGTGTGATCACTGCACTCCACCAAAAACCAGAAGGCACAAACCAAGATTTGGACTCAGACAGCACAAAAAGAGTGTTAAGACTTTTAGACTAAATGAGGGTGTATTTATTTTATCATCCGAATCACTCATGGTTATTCTGGCTGCCTGCCCACCTGCCAAAAGTTGGAGAAGAAAACACACTGTGATAGGATCCTGGAGGAAAAGAAATAAAATCCCTCAGGCTATTGGAATAGTTGGCATTAGTCCTGTAGAAAAAAAATAATTTTTTTGCTAACTAATAAAGTGTATGAACAGTGTGAGCCCTGGATAGCTGTGGTGGGAGAGATTAAGATTCAGGTTAGTGCTGTCTTTCATGCAGAGTAGGGATTTTTACTGCACTTTTTCACATCACAGATGAGTGCCCCAAGCACCAGCCAAAAGATCTTTCAAAGTGGGTGATCAGCAATTCTTTTCCTGATGCAAGAAACTGCTTCTGCAGCTTCTGTAAGAGCAGGTGAATACATTACCTGACAAAATTAATTTTGACCAAACAAAAATTTGTCTACATATAAAGATTTAATGAGGAAACTCCTGACTTCCTCTAGCAACTTGTCTTTTTATATCGACTTGATGAAAAATCTGAAGTCTACGGGAAAAGCAAACCTTGTTGCCTCTCATTTCAGATCTAAGCCACAATTTTGCAAGCACAGCATAAGGAGTTGTATATGTTTTCAGTGAAAAAAAAAATCAAGAAAAAGACTTACATTTTGCAAAATATGGAAAAAATGGAACAAACTCCATAATCTGAATGAATCTGTAAGCACCAGCAGACAACGTTCAACATCATTAATTGACAACAGCACCACTAGATTAGATGAACTCTTAAGAGAAGCAGGGAATGATGCTGCAGGACACGATGAATAGATTATCAGCCCAAAAGAACTTCTCACTGGTACAACACTGGTACAGAGCCAAAGTGATAGTGGAAACACTGAAGTCTCTAAATGCTTTTAGGGGGTTTCAGAGCTCATGTCTGATTACGTCTCAATGAGCAACTATGAATTCGGCTTAAAACTAGATAAATTGGAAAGAAAGTAAAATTGGTCATGGGGTGAAAATTGTTGGTCTCATTGGTAGAGTACATCTACTAATACAATTAGTGATCTTATGTGTGGAAATTTATTGTGCTCATTAATGTCCAGCAACTTAGTTGAAACAGTTTATTGATGACTTCCAGAGGCAAAGAATATCAGAAAAAGGGGAATGAAGGAGTCCAACACTTCCATTCCTTGTGCGAAGGAAGTCTGGTTTTAATTTAAGACAGAGACTAAAAGGGAAATGTACATTCATGGTTTTGGGATCAGAACATCTTCCCAGCTGTGTATAGCTGAGGCTCCCAGCTCAACAACAATGTCCCATTTAGACATGCTTTGGTGCTTCATGCTGACTCTCAACCAGGTCTAGATGGTTCCCAGCTCAAGTAGGGCAAAGTATTCCTTCCCTGGAAGTGTCCAAGGCCATGTTGGATGGGGCTTGGAGCAACCTGGTCTAGCAGAAGGTGTCCCTGCCCATGGCAGGGGGCAGAAGAAGATGAGCTTTAGTGTCCCTTCCAACCCAAACCATTCTGTGATTCGGTGATCACTGAAGTTTCTGTCATCTCAGTAGAGTCAATGCAGAAAACCATACAGAGCTCATTTAGGGGCTGTGGTTTGTTCTTCAGAGACAGCACATCTTTTCTTTAATGGAGTCTGTGTTTACAAGCTACCTGAACAGCCTTTGTAAATATCTAAAGCAGGGAATCTGATTATGACACAACATTTCTACTCAACGAAGCCCAATGGCCATTCTTATCACTAATCTTCCCTCTTCAAAGACTTTGTCAGCTGGGCTGCATTTGTTGCAATGCTCTGTATTATAAAAAAATGTACATCATTGTGCTTTATGGATTTTTTTATGGCCTTCCTGGTAACAAAATGAAGTAGTTTCTAATCTCGTCTGTGTTCAGATGGTATTTGCATTGGCCCGCTTTGTTTTTATGCAGACTGTGTGTAAAGAAAGCATAAACTTCTTTAGAAAAGCTGTAAAGTGAAGGATCAAACTGCATCTCCGCGACGGGAGGGGAGAGAAGGGAGGGCAGGGTGATCTATCCCAACCAATTAGGAATACCCTGCAAATTAGGCAGACATCAGTTGCACAACTTCACCCATCCTCCCCAGCCATGCCCCTGGATAAAAGAGAGAACCACAATGGTAGTTAAAACAATTATCATCCAGTGGAGCTTGATTCTAAACTGCTCTGCTAGGAAGTGGCAAGGAGCATTCAGCTCCTGACGCAGCAAGCAATCGCTTTTTCTTCCCCTTGGGTAGAGAAGCTCCTGGCTTTTTAAGCAATTCTGTACCTCTGAACTAGTCCTTGCAGGGCTTTGGGGTAGCATGCCAGTGGCACTGCATCCCATTATCATCATTGCATGTCACTGGAGGCAACAACAGGAAAGAGATGCAGAAAGGGCTGGGAATGAGAGGAGACATTAATAACAGTGCACTGCTCTGTGCTGAGAAAAGCAGAAGGTATTGTGAGGGCTGCTGGAGAGGAGAAGAAAGGAGGAGAGGTGGAAACAAAGGACAAAAATGAACTAATGTAGGATGGAAGCAGATATGCAATAACCTTTCTTAGAAAAGTAGTAGTAGGTAATAGCAGGTGTAATGTCAAGTCCAGTTTCTATAATTTTTTGTAGTTGTTGAATCACTTAGGAGCAAGTTTGTAAAAAATTACCTGTGTGTCTCAAAGAGAGAAATTAAAAGTTGAGCTTCCAGAAGTTCCTAAGCAAAGCAGGATTCTGCCCCAGTTTTAAGAGGAAGTAAAAATGCACACCATAAAAAGAACAAATGCTGTGTCTTTGCTGACCCATTGAATCCTGATACAATTTCTTGGCTTCTTGGCTTCCTTAAAAGCTTTCCAAGGGCTTCCAACCTATAAGGGCTCCAAGAGAGCTGGAGATGGACTTTTAGCAAGGACACGTAGCAATAGGAGAAGGAGGCAATGTCCTTAAGCTGCAAGAGGGAGATTTAAATTGGATATTAGGAAGAAATTCTTCCCTGTGAAGGTGGTGAGGCCCTGGCACAGAGAAGCTGTGGCTGCTCCATCCCTGGAAATGTTCAAGGCCAGGTTGGATGGGGCTTGGAGCAACCTGGGATAGTGGAAGGTGTCTCTGCCCATGGAAGGGGGCTAGAACTGGATGATCTATAAGGTCTCTTCCAACCCAAACCGTTCCATGATTCTATGATTCCAGGCCAGCGGGCACAATCTAACTGTATCCACCCTTAATCCCTCCTAAAAACTAAGCTTTAAACTCATATCTAGACAGCTACATATAACCTTCTAAATTTGACCTTATAAACTGTAGGCTGACTCCCCAGCAACTGCCCTTGCTGGTATTATCTCCAGTTGTACACTTTCTTCAAGGAAGGCCTCAATGCTAATAAACTGGAAAAAAAAATCACCTAACAAATATCCATAATTTTTGGCTGCATCCCAGATTTCTTTTCCACTAAGTCATACAGCCTTCTGTCAATGTACGAAACCACACAGCCAAAAGTTGTAAGGCTTCTGTAGCATTCTTCAAAAATTCAAGTAAAAAAGACCCAGAAACATGGAATGAGGTTCACTTTCCAAAACGTTCAGGATCTCATTGCCATCATCTTCCTTATTCAGCTTTGACTGCCAGTGAAGGAAGTGAAACTATTAAAATGCAAGTCATGTGATTAATTTTAGATGTTTTTAGGCATCATTTGCACACTCAGCCGGTTTCTCTCCTTTGACTCGATGGGAATCCAGAAAGTCACCCTGGATACCAACAGTTGCATCATAGACTTCCAGTCTCACTCTGACGATTCTCACTTTGACATTCAACCATCCAGCACTTTGCTGCTTCATGACTCATGAGGATTGTCTTATTTCCAAAACTTTGTTCTCATCATTGACCTCTACATATAAAATTGATTAATTTCCATCAGCCAGTTCCAATTATCTCCCAATTATAGGCAGCTCTTAGATATTTTAAATCAAAGGGGACCATTACGATGATTAGTCTAATTTCTGTCATTGCAAAGGAAGTAAATGTCACCCATTTGGTCCAGTTTGGAGTCCCATTAACTGCCCTTTCAGTTTGTGCAGCATCAATTTAGTAGTGGCTGCTGCCCAAATTGAACATCGGGGACTGTACAGGTCTGCTTTGCTTTCTGAACCTAAATCTCTTTCTGAATCTAAATGGTCCATTATTCCCTCTCCAGACATCTTGCATTCCCAGAGTGGACAAAAATGCAAAATATGGCAAAATGGTTAATTTCTGACTGGAAGATGGAATCCTTGAAGGTTCTTGATGTTGCAGCCATGGCATTTCCAACCTTTTTGAGAAGTCTGTTGAAATGGAAGTGTACATCCCTGACATAGACATGAGCCTTGAACTCCTTTCTAGGTGAGATATTCACCATTTTGGTTACTGCATGGATCCTATCTGCATTCTTTTCCATGGATGTATCCTTGCAGAATGAAAAGTTCCTTGCAAAGTTCTTGGAAAGCAATGGCTGTTCTGGATTTTTCTCCTAATCTAAGATAGTCTTATGAAATATGGGAGCTTGGGTGGGAGCAAGGGCTTCCCTCATTGCTCTCCACAGCTCCCTGAGGAGGGGAAGTGGAGAGGGTGGTGCTGATCTTGTTGCCTGGTATGGAGTGATAGGACACACGGGAATGGTTCAAAGCTGTGCCAGGGGAGGTTTAGATTGAACACTGGGAGATTTTTCATTACCTAGAGGCTTCTCAAACACTGGAATAGGCTTTCTAGAGAAGTGGTCGAGAGGTGTCCAAGGCCTGTCAGCATTTAAGAGACATTTGGACAATTCCTTAACAACATGTCTTGGTCAGCCTTGAACTGGTCAGGCAGTTGGACCAGATGATCATTGCAGATCCCTTCCAACTGAAATAATCCTGTTCTATTCTATTCTATTCTATTCTAACCTGGAGCTTTTGTTTTCAAATATGGACTACAGCAGACCTGGAAAAGTTTGCGAGAATTAGTAACACATCTTTTTTTCCCCATGACAAATTTTGGCAAGCACAAACACTTTTTGGCACCTTTCATGAACTTAAAACCTCAAGGCAGAAGCACTGGGACAGCTCTGTGTAGGCCAAAGCCAGTAATCAGCTCTGGCCAAAACAAGCACATTAAAAATCTTAGGTAAAAATGAAAAGTCCTCCCTGAATTTATTCCTGCCACAGATAATTTACAGCACAGACAAGGTCATATTACCCAAAATCAGGATTACACCAGCAACCCAGGTGATGTTGGATCACTTGGGATCAGTTAAGGCTTCTACTGACTTTGTCATCGCCTCCACCAAACTGTCCTTAGCCCAACAGCAGACTCAGCTAAGGACACAGATATTTAATCTCCAGGATGTATCCCATCCACATGCCTGAGCAGACATTTAGGGAAGCTTCTCAAGAATATTTTTTCCATCATTATCATCAGCAGTTTTTCCTTATGGATGCTTGCAATAAATAGATGCTTGGTATGGGTACACTTACAACTCGGAGGAGGGAAGGGTAGGGGGAGGGTTACATTCTCATTTCTTGGCAGAGATAAAAACCGACCAAACTATTCCTATTTAGCTCTGTTTGGAATAAATAAAAAACAAACAAACATCACAATGCACCCAAAGGCTTTGCATAGCTGGAAGCTTTATTGATTCATATACCACCCACATAATCTGCCAAAATGCACTACACTTTTTAATTTTTTTTATTTTTTTCAATCTTCTTCATAGGCAAGTCTAGCCCTCCAAGCTCATTTATTCAAGGGAAAAGAATGAAATAAATCCTTTAAACTACTAAGCCTACTCTGGGAAAGGCTTTTGGTTGTGGCTCAAAGGAAATGCATTCTCTTGTCCTGTGCGAGTTGCATGAATTTTTGGGAGCATCATGCCCAGCCCATGGAAAAGAGATGACTTCTGCCTGTCATAGCTGTCAGCAAACTGAAGTTGTTAGAACAGAGTCCCTAGCAAGGGAAAAGTTCATATCAGGTCACTAAATTTCACTATAGTCCCTGGAAATAATGTCATCCCCAAATGCTGACAGTTATGTGGAAAATGCAGCCTGGTCTTTTGAAAAAATTGCTCTGACTTCTGTTTTGAGTGGGAACAGGAAGAGGAAAGATCCCTGCAGATGTGCTGTGTGTGGCAGCACGGAAGTCTTCAGGGGGTCTCAGGGTGAAGTGAAGAATGGTGAAAGTGGGATTAAGTATGGGAAGTCGCAGGACTTGTGTTCTTTCTGCTCAAATCAAGTGTGGTTTTCTGGCGTGGTCAAGCCAAGTGCAGTGTTAGCTAAATTTAAAGTGTTCACCCAAATCTTGGGATTGTTCTATTCCTGGGGAAAATTGGCAGAAAAGAGTTTTCATGTATATAATTTTTTGTTTATTTTTCCAAAACTGGATGGATGAATCTAGACAATTTTCTGGGAATAATCCCTAATGCTTGGTCATGAACAGCATCTGAGAGATATTTCACAGGCTGATTTTGCTGCATGTGAAAAAACCCCATGCCATGCCACCCAAACATTTAGGAATGTGTGCAATTACATTCCAGTGCCAACATTTCCATAAGGCATAATAGACAAAATTGGAGGGATTTGACTTGTCATTTGATGCCCCATTCCTGGAAGTGTTCAAGGCCAGGTTGGACAAGGCTTGGAGCAACCTGGTCTAGTGGAAGGTGTCCCTACCCATGGCAGGGCATTGGAATGAGATGATCTTTAGCGTCCCTTCAAACCTAAACCAGTTTGTGATTCTATGTTTCTATGACTCTACTTAAAGCAGAATTCTTTTTCCATTCCTACACACAGGAATAAAGTTCTACCTGGTGAGGAACAGCAAGAGCTTTGGTTCACTTTCCTGCAGTTAAAATGTTAAGACTAAAGTAGAAAAAAACTAAGATCACGCAAATCCAAGCCACGTGAATTTAAAAAGAAGATCATCCTTCAGAGTGGCTAAATCAGTGCGTCAATAAGATGCTTGAAGGGCAAGATTTCATACTTGCAGACCGTTGCCAGCAAAATATAAAAGCGAACGAGGCATTTATGGAATTGTATAATTCTTGGATGGCGGCTTAAAAATTAGACTTAATTGAAGGCTAAAAAGAAAGCATTTTCATTGTTGGGAATGAAGGGTTTAAAAAAGAATTAAAGAAATTTTCAACTTGGGTGTAGGGCATAATTACAAAAACATTAAAGCAAATAATTGGTAGCACTGTAATTTTTTCCTCCCCAGGTAACTACCATATGTATTACACAGTGAATCATTGACTCTGTCCCTCCTATCATTAATTACTGTGATGCATAAATAATTGAAAAATTATATGTTCCAAAAATGATTTAGTAATACATTTTATGCATCTAATAAGCACAGGCTTTTAATCATCACTAGACATGTTATGATAAATTTTGCTCTCCGTCTCAACTCTTCTGTTATCTCTCACTTATACGGCTGCCATCTCCTTGCATGCAAATATCACTAAGCCACTTGACAACACATACTTCCCAGTGGATGCTTTTTACTGGGCTTTATTCTGCTCAGCATTTTTGGTGTTGATATTTTGGCTTGAAATTCATTTAAGGGTATTCTTAGCCTCACAGAAACACATTGAACTATTTATCCCCAAACCATAAACTATTGTTTAATTTAAATGGAAATATCTTAATCTGTTTTTTTCTCATCCATTTAAAACAGTCTGTACCTTTTGTTTTGCACAGCAGGGATATTTCAAAGCTGCTGCTATAGATTGAACTGAAATAACTGAAAATTTACTCTTTTTAATTAGAAACAGTAAAACATATTTTAACATGTGCTGATCATCATGGTACGTGTTGTTTCCTTTCTTCAGGTTTAACACATTATGTTTGACACTCCATCATCAAGTTATATGACTCAACACCTTAAGGAACAATGCAGCCTGGAAAAGCACAAGAACCACTGATATGTCAAGATGTTATTTCAAGTTCAACACAAGCAACACAACCTGTCAAAACTGTTCAAATTAAATTTGCCACTCTGAAGCTAATCATTCATGCTTACTTTTAGTGCTGTTTACAGTTATATTGCTCACAGAACCTGCAGCTCTTGCACATAACACAGAAATTAAGGTTTGTGACTGGCTAAGTGAAGGTGATAATGAAATGGTTTGGTTCATTAAACTGTCTTCAAATAAGTACAGAGTTCATAGTAATTTCATAAAATCATAGAATATCCAGAGTTTTATCCAATTGTATTTCAGATAGACACTTGCAAACCAATTGACTACAAAACCTATTAAAAATGTTTATTTCTAAGCCAAGAAAAGCACAATAGGATTTGTCTTTTGAGAGCCTCTCTTGAATCTTCTAACTCTCTTACGTCATGTAAATGAATAAACATTAGTGTTCCCCATTTATTCATATCTACTGGACAGACAACTGACAGATGTCTCAAGCTCCAAAGATCTATAGATGCAGGAATATTGATAGTAGCTCAAGCCTGAGTTTCTGCATAGTTCATGTTGATGAAGCACCAGGAGTAACCAAACAGAAGACATGATCTTTATTGATTCACTGAACATGACAATTATTAAGGATATGTGGCACCATTTCAAACCAACTGGTGCCTTCGTGAAGCTGAAGGGGTTGCAAGTGTTGGATCAGATTTAATGACTGAACTGAGAGGGGATTCAGTCTATCTCAGCATATGAAATAAAACGGTTTGGGTTGGAAGGGACTTTGCAGACCTTCCAGTTCCAACTCCCTGCCATGCATAGGGACACCTTCCACTATCCCAGGTTGCTCCAAGCCCCATCCAATCTGGCTTTAGACACTTACAGGAATGGGGCATCTACAGCTTCTCTGCTTCTCTTCTCTGGGCAGCCTGTGCCAGGGCCTCCCTATCCTCACAGGGAAGAATTCCCTCCCAATATCTAATCTAATTCTGCCCCCCTTCAGTTTAAATTCCACATCTCATACTTATTCCATGTATTTAAAGAGTGACTACCATCTTGGTATCTCCTGCAAGTCAGGGACTGGCTACAGGGAGGCTTTTCTCTTAGAAGATCACCTGGTTGCAAAGTTCCATTCTGAATTCCTGTTTAAAATCTTGTCCCTGTTATGAGGAGGAGATGCTGCAACTGGAATCTCAGCTCTACCCCTTTGGAAATTTTCACATGCTTCAAGTAGCCCCTTTTGTACAGCCAAACTGCTTCTGCTGCCCCCAGACAAGGGGCTTGTGAAGGATGAGTGCTAGGAGCTCCAGGGGGGATTCCAGGAAAGCCTTTGTATAAAATAACGTGTCCTGACCTTATGGAAGTATGGATGCTTTTGGGAGGGAAGGTTCAGCCATTGAAGTCAATGAGACAAATCAGTGCCAGGAGTTCCTGTGCCTGCAGAAAATGTATGCAAGGAAAGGAGTGTAAAGTTGTCTTGTTAATTTTGTTGTGACCCCAGTCATGATGGAAGACACTGCAGGAATTCAGGGGTCTTATTCACAACAAAGTGCATCAACATTTGAAATAATCTCTAGTGAAAACATGATATAAGAAAGTTTGACTTAACTATAACAACATTGAAATGAACTTTCTTCATTGAGAACAGCCTTGAAAACAGGTGCTGGAGAGGTGTGGAGCACTATAAGTGGAAATGTGAAAACTGAAATCCCTTCTCCATTTCCCCCACACAACAACCTGCTTTGGCTCTCAGGTGCAAATCCCTCAAAGCAGCTTGTGTTCCATGTGAAAGAGATGCAGTGTCTGTGACAACATCCACTCCATTCCATCTCCTTGCAGGAGTGTGATATGATGAATAGGTACAGCAGGTGTCTGACTGTCCTGTCTCCCTGTTAGGTTTGGTTAGTTTAAAATAAATTAATTTTTGCTTGCAATATGCATAGCTGTTCAACTTCCACCTAAATTAGCTATCTGAGGAATTTCTGAGAAGGAACCTGAGCTTTTAGCCTATTTATATAATTCTATGTATACCAGGTCCTGCTCTACAACCTGGAGGACATCTGGCATAATCTGGCCACTTCCGTACTATTAAACTCTCCCAAGTCTCAAAATGGTTGTTTGCATCTAAACTGCTTATCATGAAAAGCTGTGTTGACTGCAGAGCCCACTGAGTGGTGTTGGCAGCCAAAAGATTTGCAAGGAACCCTTTAACAATTTAGAAGCATGGGTTGCCCCCAGAAGCAGTGGCTGCCCCATCCCTGGAAGTGTCCAAGGCCAGGTTGGACAGGGCTTGGAGCAACCTGGGATAGTGGAAGGCGTCCCTGACCATGGCAGGGGATGGAACTGGATGATCCTTAATATCTCTTCCAACCCAGTTCATTCCATGGTTCTATGATTCCATGGAAGAGCTCAAGAGCCCATGCCCATGCTCTGTCACTGCTTACTTTAATAGTCCAGACTACAGTGAACTGGAACCTCAATAGAAGGGAATAACAGGAGGCAATACCAGGTCAGTGATATTTTTGAGGAAGTTCCAGGTCTGGAAAGGTTAATATGCCTACTGGATACTGACTACCACCACAGGGAAATAGTAAGGAAGGAGAAAAAGGGTCTACAATACAGCTGTTCTCATGTCCTTAATAGCAGTAAAATATGTTGGAAAATTGCTCCCAGATAGGTGGGAGAAAACATCTTATCATCAGAGACTTGAAGAGACCAGACTTATCAAAAAGAAAATGAAGACACAGCAGCAGTACTTTTTCAAGGAGAAACTACCCTGAACTAACAGGCTGTTTAATCAGGCAGGTAAAGGCATAACAAAATCCAATGGCTGAAAGCTGGAAGCAGAGAAATTCGAATGAGGAATTAGACACACATTTTAAACTGTGAGGGCAGTGTGGAACTGGAACACATTACCAGGGCAAGGGATGGAGTTTCCAACATTCAGTGCCTTGAGATCAGCTGTAGATAACCTTCTTCAGGAAATGTATTCAAGACACTAAACCGAAAACAGAGGGAAATATTAATGCCTTTCCAAGGGGTTTAATGTAATGAGAGTGGATTAGACAATGCATCTTCATGGCATGAAGATCTGTGAATTCTTCACTCTTATCCCAGTGGGTTCCAAGCATGAAAGTGGGCTTCAGCAGGCTTGGTGAGATGGGTGGGACAGAGCCAAGGAAGGAGGGATTTAGGGGAAAGGAAAAGAATGACCAACTAGGATCACAGGCACAGGCATTATGCCCTTTGCTCTCATCCAATCCATTTGAAACTGAGCAAAAGCCAAGGACCTCTGCCAGTAGGCCCTACAGATGCAGTCTCCTTGTGATCAAGGAGCTAAGGGAATTCAAGAGCATGGATGTGGGCCATCCTGTGCCAGATGGCCTTGGGGATGGGGAATTAGTTTAAGCACATTTAATTTACTGGTATGGACATAATTCTTGTGTCCCTAAGCCAGGCTGGTTGCCCAAGAGGATACAAACTGGTGTGAGTTAACTTGTAGTAGACCTCACAGTACTCAGGGAAAGATAAAGGATTGAAAATAAGGTTTAGGGATTTAGCTTTTGCTTAATATTTTCCCTAGAGCTCTGGAGATAGTCACTATGCTGTAGTGTTTATCTGTGGATCCACTGAAATGAAAATCTCCCACTTTTTCCACCTGGAAAAAGAAAAGTATAACTGTTGTAAGACCTTTTCCCGAGGTGACACCATAGTAAAACCAGGGAGGAAACCCAAGATTCATTTC
Source organism: Struthidea cinerea (assembly GCA_013397865.1). Taxonomy (NCBI): domain Eukaryota; kingdom Metazoa; phylum Chordata; class Aves; order Passeriformes; family Corcoracidae; genus Struthidea; species Struthidea cinerea. The sequence goes on along the minus strand of VZTI01001558.1, from coordinate 512,252 downwards.
TTACAAGTCAGGTGCTCTCTTACTTGGAGTTATCCTCATCTGTGCTCATCCATGTGAGAGAAGGAGGGGATCCACAGGGACTGTTCATGTGAGGTAGGGCCATATAACTGAACTTTCCCTTTGAGAGACTTTCTGCTTCCTTCCCTCCTTTCCCCAAATCAAATCCATTTACTCCTTTCAGGCAGGGATAGAGTCTCCAGTGTCACATTAGACAGAGTTTTCATTGACCAGCAGCCAATATATGAAGCCAGTATATATTGTTTCAATGAGTCTGTCTAAATGACCTCAAGGAATGGATTTCAGGTCATATCATGGACTGGCACTATCCAAACAAGACAGATCAAGACAAGGTTTTTGGTGTGTCAGATGTGGTTTTAATTTAGATTGAGACATGACAACTTGTCAAAGGAATGCCATCAAACATCAGTGTTTCTTTTCTTGATAAGACAACATTGTGTGTTTCTATCAGAGGGCTTGTACAAAACAAGAACTGACCCCCAACTTTATCTTGAGCCTTTGTTGAAAAGAGAATGCAGAAGTGCTCCTTGTCATGCTCAAAGTAAGACTGACTTACTTGCAATAAATACGAGAATGACCCATTGTGTTTTCGAGGAGACAAGAAAAAAATGATGACATATTTATCATCTTTCACCTACAGATATTTGAACCCAAACTTTCCAAACTACTGTGCAATCAGTGAGCCATGAAGTCACACATCATAAGATAATTCTCACTCTTTCTTGTGTAAGATTTCAAAACAATAGTTGTTCACTTATGACATTCATACAATTGCACATTGGATAAATTTGTCCACTTCCCAAAGAGTTAGGTGTTTAATGCAATCTCACTGCAAGCCCCAAACAAGTAGCTACTGAGTCCCTCTCAGATGAGGTACTGAGAACCATTTTGCTGCACTACCACTGTGTAACAACCTGTTAAAACAAAACTCCTTCTCCGTAACAGCGCACAGGCTAATTTCAGGCATGACCATTCCAAGATGACTTCCCCAGCTGACCATGAGAGAAGGGCTTCAAGAGGCTGGAGAGAGGGGCTTTTGACAAGAGCAGGTTACGAGAGTTCAAGGGGGAATGGCTTCAAACTCTCAGAGGAAAGAGTTAGATTAGATCTTAGAAAGAAATTCTTTACTCAGAGGGTGGTGAGGCCTTGGCACACACAAGTTGCCCAGGGAAGCTGTGGCTGCTCCATCTCTGGAAGTGTTCAAGACCAGGCTGGATGGGGCTTGGAGCAACCTGGGAAAGTGGAAGGTGTCCCTGCCCATGGCAGGGGGATGGACTGAGATGGTTTTTAAGGTCCCTTCCAACCCAGAGCATTCTGCGATTCTATGATTCTATGATACACTGGTCTCAGATAAACCACTCTTTGTGATGCTTCAGAGGATTTTTCCTCACAAAGTTGCTGCTTTTAGCTCACACTCTGGAGAACATTGTTTTTATCTCTGGAGTTCACCAATTTGATCTTCAAAGGCTGGCACAGTCTTTCAAATATTAAAGAAAAGAAGACAGGATAGGCCTCGGAAAACTACTGTGGTGATCCAAGTTGTCTCTGTGACAACACTGGACTTGGCATCTGCTCCTCTTTATGGAGCAGCAATTCAATCTTCATCTGCAATCTCGTGTGTCCCACCATGAGACCTGTGTCTACATGTCTCTTCCATAATCATATATCAACTGCTTGATAGTTTTCCATGGTCTTTTGTCTCTTTATATGATCTTGCGTAACAGAGGCATTTGCTCACTGCACAAATCCCCTGGATCCCTAAAGAGGATAATTGAGAAAAGCTCACACTTCAGACAAGGATGTCCCACTTCCCAGCAATGCCCTACATCCCACATGTCTTGCTTAAACTACCACATTTATTTGTACATTTTCCCCAAAAAACTTCTATCAGGAGCTAAAGTGATTGACCCTTTCCTTAAAAACTTAGCCTGCATCACCACAGAATAAGAGAATCATTTAAGTTGGAAAAGATCTCCAAGATATTTGAGTCTAACCATTTACTTGGCACTGCCAGGTCCACCACTAAACCAGATTCCATAGCAAGTTCTTTCCATAATAATATTTTTTTTTAAAGTGAGGAAATCTCTGAAGTGACTCAGATCTTTGGGAGATTGGTAATTTCTTAAAAAAAAAAAAAAAAAACCAAACTTGAATGGGGAAATGGTTAGCCAAAAAATGAGAAACCAGAAGGAAGGCAAGAGATTGAAAGGATAGTTTGGTGAATTTCTGGCACTTGATGGTTATTGATGAGTTAGGGACAGATTTGACTTTTCCGTCTTCCTCTTGCGGTGTACCTAATTTCATGTTTATTGGGAATCTTCCAAAATACATTACTTATGAGACATGGACTAACAGACTTGGTAGCATTTACATGCAGCCAGGTGGGTGAGCCTGGTTCCACTCTCCCCAGCTGGAGAACTCCTCATGCCCGACCTTTCCCTTCCCTACCCCATCCTACCTTCCCTGCATCACATCTTTATGTATGAACAAAAAAGCAACTCTGCTTTGCTATCAACTCACCTGTGAATGAGTAAATTGGGAGGTTTCCCTTCATCACTTTAGGTACAGGTTTACTGAAAAATTTATCTCTGACCACAGGCCAGGACTGCAGCCTCCCAAGTGGGAGAAACCATCCACTAATTTGAATTTGTCAGAGCAGAGCTGTCTGGTTGCTTTTATAGCTGGGGAGGACAAAGTAATGATTTTTTTATTTTTCTTTTACTGTAAGCAGGCAAATATATTAAATAAAATTGGGTTTCTCTAACAGTGCCTGTGAACGAGTTTTTCTGTGCTGTTACAGGAGCTGGAATTGTCAAGCATTAATTCACAGCTAATATTTTGAAGCAGGAGGTTTTTCAAACTGAGCTGTATTGCTTGCAGGTCAAACAACCCTCTGAGATTTAATTTTCTTTTTTCTCTTTTCCTTTTTTCTTTTTCTTTTCCTTTTTTTTTCTTTTCCTTTCTTTCCTTTATCTCTTCTTTTTCTTTTTTCTTTTTTTTCTTTTTTTTTCTTTTTTCTTTTTCTTTTTCTTTTTCTTTTTCTTTTTCTTTTTCTTTTTCTTTTTCTTTCTTTTTCTTTTTCTTTTTCCCTTTCATTGTTTGCTTTTCTTTTCTTTTCCTTTCCTTTTTGTTGTTTTCCTTTTCCCTTTAATTTTTCCTTTTCTTTCTCTTCTTTCTCCTTCTTCTCTGCTTTTTAAAATTCCCTGGAAGTATTCAAAAAACATGTGGATGTGGCGCTTGGGGACAGAGTTCAGTGTGGGCTTGGCAGTGATGGGTTAATGGTTGGACTCAATGATCTTTGAGGGCTTTTCCAACCTTAATGATTCTATGTCTTTATTCTTTTAAAAGGAACATAAATTCTTTAACACACACAGACCCGACATGCCTTGAAAATGTCTGTGTTTTTATCTTTCATGTTGATTAAAACTGTAAGGATGGGATGAATAAATATTTAGAAGAAAAATACGAAAAATTATTCCAAAAGGCAAGTGGAAGTTTTCAGCAATTCCCAACAGTTTTGGAGGTGGGAAAGTTATTATTTTATCTTTTTTCCCCCAGCTCAGTTCACCATCTCTTGCCTGAACTGTAACTATTAGAAGTTTCAAAAGCCATAACAAAGAAGCTCAGATAGAACCTGCTTGAAGATTGACTACAAACTTTTTCTAACACCTTCATGGAAAAATCCAGTTTGGTGAACCCTGTGTGTTTACAAGGTTACATTGAAGTGCTCTTGACCCAAGAGGAGAGGAACCACTCAGCATCCATGTTGTAACCAGCACCTGTTGCAGGATCAGTGATGTTCACATCTGAGGCTGAGTGGCGAGACAGGAGACTTTGAAAAATCCTGGAATCACAGAGTGGGTTGGGTTGGAAGGGACCTTAAAGATCCTTTAGTTCCAACCTCCTGCCACAGGCAGGGACACCTTTCATTATCCCAGATCGCTCAGGGCCAATCCAGCCTTCCATTGTGGTGCTGAAACGTTCATATCCCATCAGCAGAAGCTGTAGCGTGTGTTATCTCACAGGTACTTGGTGACCTGGCTTCTGGTTCCTGGCTCCTCATCTTCTTCAGAAAATACCACTTTGTGATTCTTACTCAGTTAATTCCAACTAGCAACCAGTTTATTGGTGACCTGAGAGATAGAAAATGTATTCACCAAATGTCTCCTCACCTATGAACCACAACACTGATGGAAGCATCACAAGATTTAAAAAAAAACAAAACAAAAACCCCACAAAAATGTGAAACCAATCAACCAACAAAAAAAATCCATTTTTTCTATTGTTTTTTAAATCATCCTAAAAATATCTTTTTCTCCTAGGTATTGCTCTCCATGTTGAAGCTGAATATAATGAAGTACTTAAGCATTTGCTTAACTTGAATAATATGAGAAGTTTCACTGATGGCAATAAGTCACAAAGTCAACTCTTGGGAGAAGAAGTCACACCCGCTCCTAGACAGAGAATACTTCTAGCAAGGGCAAACCTGATTTTGATAGAAAGAAAGAGGCAATTTTACAGCAACAACAAAAAAAGTGAGCTGAAGGAATTGAGCATTGGTCTAAGATGCTGTTTTATATGACCACTCTGAGAAGTGAGACTGTGGTAAAACATTTTAAAGAAAAAAAATCAAATGAAGAAACAAAAGTCTTCAAATATCCAGAAAACTCTGTTTTGCTTTCTGAGAATGAGTGATTATAATATTTGACTAAATAATTGATGTGATTTTCTTTGATGCGGCAACATTGTGCCCTTACTGCTCAAATTCTTACTGCACAGGAGTGTCTGAAGGATATATTAGTTAAAATTTGCAAAGATAAAAGCTCTGTGTAAGTGTGATTAACACAGTTTCAGTTGAGAAATACACTTTCCTTCCTCTGCTGTTGCCTATTCTGATTCCTTTTTTAAAACTCTTTAGAAAAATCAAAATAAAAATTAATATTAAAAGAGAGTTGCATGGATGATTTCTCTGTTATGGTGGGAGTCCATCCAATTTGTTTTTGTATGTTTTTGTCACTAAATACATGGGGTTTTTTCGAAATAGATTGTTTATTAACATGGTATTGTATTATTTTTTATCACGATTAGATTCTAGGTGGCTAAAGACATAAAAAAGAGGTGCACATTGAATATTTCTTGTTTGAAAGGGTACCAAAAGAACACAGTTCATACTAAGAAATGTGTCATACATACTATTTCACCTCCAGTGTTTGTGATTAGGGTTCTAATGCAGTACTGCTTTTAAGCGTGACAATTGCATTTCTTCATTGAAGTGACTTTAGTCAATGAGGAGAAAACAGAAAAAAAAACCCCCAAAAAACAACAAACCACCAATAAATAGCCTGATAATTTAACAAGAGAAAAATTAAAATAATCAGCTCCATCTCCAGAAAGAAAAAAGGCACACAGGCAAACAGAGCCTTGTACTGGAAATGTAAGCTTTTATAACTATTATTATTATTATTTTTAAATAACAAACAAAATAGCAAAACATTTCTTTCTCCATCATAAAAAACTGACTTTGATCCCCAGTACAGTCATTGAGTGGAAAATTGAACCACACTATAATTGCTTTCCCTGTGACCGATAAAGTGGTGTAACAAATTTTGTGTTTGAATGATAAAATCAGCAATTGGCCCGCAGCAATTCCTTCGACCATTCCTCCAAGGACACCAGCGTCCCATCAGGCTCCAGGGCTAGAGCAAAGGCTGAAGAACTGTAAATCTACTCCAAGTTGTTGTTGTTGGAGATTTGCTTTCTCTGATGCTTCCTTTTTTTTTTTCTTTTAGTAGAATGCTATGTGAAAAGCTTTTATGTATTTATTTGCTTGATTTTAAAATGACTGGGGTAAGTACTTCTAGATCACCTAAAAAAATATATAAATAAAATCAAAGAATCAGATGGAAGCTTATTGTAGCTATATAAACTAAAACTATCCCAAATAAAATATATTTTACTCCAGAGTAAAATCTGGTTAGGAGGAGAAAATTGCTTTCCTCATAAGCACAGATAAGTCCCAGAGCCTGTAGATGCAGAAAACACCTAAGAAATATTTCCTCCCAAGGAAGGGAGGAGGGTTATATTTTAAGCTCATTTTGATGAGGTTTTAAGGTAAGAAGTAAATCTTTATCTCTTAACCACTGAAGTAGTAACTAAAGAAGCTAGAAATAAATGGAAAATTTAGACGCAAAGAAACATTTCTATTTAATTTTAAGTTTAATTAAAGAAAAGGAAGTGTGAACTGAATGTTATTATAATTTACACTTTAAGCTGATTATAGACTTAGAAGCCTCACATTAGTTCCCTATTTTGAAAGTTATTCTTCTTTGTTTACTTTTCTTACACGGCAAATAGGATTTTTAGTGGAAATCTCCAAAGGTGCCTTTAGCTTCTCTCTCAGAAATTCCCAGGAGCTCTACCCCAGGTGGTGCCTTACTGGGTAGTACTCAACAAGTTCTGCAGGTCTGGGTGTCCTGGAATGAATGACTTTCACTTTCTCCTGGCACAGTCACCCTAATTTACAATCACCCACCCTCTTGCAACCATGTGAGTAGATGGGAATGAATAAATTATTTCCTTTCTCCATCCCTGTTATTCCAGGGGTTTTTAAGATATTTTTATATCTCGTGCTATTTTTATACCTTCTACTTTACCCATCCCTAACGAAAGTGCCAGCTTGCTACCTCAGGTGGCCTAAAGGTGTAGAGGTGAGTGCTCATCTGGTGGAAATTGTCACTGCTTCTGGTTTCCTTGGTGACAAGAGAGATGCAATATCCCTTTCCTCATTTGCCTCAGTTTAGGTCACACACTGGATTATTTAGCATTCTTACTGTTAAGATAAAATAATGATCAGGAAGTCACCTTGAGATTTAATGTGAGATGTCTTCACTTTGAAATAAAGAAATTAATGCCAACAATTAATGCAAATTAATGCAAACAATGCACATGACTAATGTCATGTCCTGCTGTCTTTATGTCCCTTGCTGTCATTTAACTGGTATGGTTTACAACAGAACATACAAATAGTTTTAATGGTAGAACTGGTGGTAGGCAGGAGAGTAGATGGCAATAGGAGAAAGACGGGAATGAGCAGTCAGGTTCAGGGTCTGAGACTGGATTGCTGTGAAAAGGAAAAAAAAATGCATAAAAAATGTAGAATAAGTTTTTTGTCTTAGATCACAAATATGAGCTTTGAAAGGATTAAAATTTAAATTCTGACTATATCTATAATAGCTAATTAAATAGTTATGGGCTGCAGGCATAGGGACTAAATATTGTAACAGTCCTGGTGTAATGCTTCTAGTATTGCCCTGGATGTTATCCCAACACAGTCTAGGACTTAACACAGTCCAGAGACCATTCCCAATAGGTATTTTGGATGCAGCCACTCAGTTTTGGAGGCCCACAGTTTAATACTATGGACATAGACCTCCTACACCACCTGGTTCTAGTGTGAAAGATATCTGGCACTGTTAAATATATTAATACAGACCTAGTTGTTCCCCACATTTATTAATACAGAAATAATTGTGGTTCCACATCACCTGCACAGGCAGAGTAAAAGAGGGAGCCTCCTTCTTTATCTAAAGCAAATCTGCAGGGTTCTGTGAAGGCTGGTTCCCACTCAGCTGTACTGGTTTCAGAGTGTATTTGGCTGACCATCAAGCCAGATCCATGAAATATTAAAGGTCTTTGGAAAAAAGCATTATTTAAAATCAGATTATTTCACTGATCCAGGGTAAGAGATCAACCCTACCAACAGCTGATGTGACAGGGTGAAAGCGGTGCTAATCATCAGGGAAAGGAGAGACTGCAATGAGTCTCTATCAGTGGGATCTGGGAGTGGAAATGTCTTGAACTGGCTCTGGTAGGGTGGGATTTGCCCTGTGAAGCCGGGAGTGCAGGCATGTGGAGCCGAGCCCCTGCTCTCTGCCGTGTCCTCCCTCCTGCCACGCGTGGCTGCTGGGATGTGGAGCAGCCATATGTTGCTGTCGGATGTCCTGTGGTCCTCCTTGGTGCTCAGTGGTGGCTGACTGGGCAGTGTTACCAGGTACATATGGATCCATTCCACACGCCTTCTCCCATGTCTTCCTCCCCATATACAAAACAAAATGGTTACCTGTCACACAAATGAAGGCCACTTCTTAAACCTCATGTCATCAACAAGGAAGGGTCATAAAACAAGACATTTGTCACCTGGTGGAATCCTTTCAATCATTTAGCTTTCTATGTTGGCATTCCCTTTTCCCACTACATCATTAAAGTCTCCCTGACTCTAGGAGCACATCAAATCGTGGGAAGCATCTCCTGTGGGCCACTGGGCACCCCAACAAACTGAGGAATTATGAAACAGGAGGAGGCTTGTGGCACCACAGCCATAAGTGGTTCACACAGCTGAGATTTTGAAGCAAAAACTGTGCATCCTGTCCAGCACATGTGGATCAGCAATTACACCTTTGCCTGCTTATAAGGGGAACATAGTGAAGAAATGTCCAGTATAAACCTCTAGTGTAAATAGTGACATCCATTTTTGTCTTTATCTAATGGTTTTGTGAAATCAATAATAAAACCAGTTACTACTGTGCGCTAGTAAGCTGGAAACCAATGCCAGCACTCTAAAGGTGGCCATGTGCATTGTCCCACAGAAGTGTTTTCTCCTCTGAAAAGATTTGAGACATAAAGTTATGTGGCTTCAGCCCAGCTGGGTATCCCTGTGGGGAAGCACAGCCCATGGAGAACCACATCCCAAGTGAAAGGCTCTTCTATGAACTTTGGAAATCTGCAGGTAAATGCAATGTCACAGGTTGATCCGAGGAGGTTCCTGCTGCTGCTTTGTGAGGTAGGACAGAGAGAGTCCATCTTTAAGGGGGACAGTGACATTGGCCCGCTTTCTTTTGGGCAAGATGGGTGCAATCTGTGGCAGCCACTTCCATGGCCTGATTCAATTCCTGGCTGCTTTGGGCAGTCCTGATTTGAACTATTGCAAGCACAATTAGATGGAATCAGAAAACACTGCAGGTGTTAACTTTGCAGAGCAGGCTTGTACAAAAAACACATTGGAGGATTTTATGTATTGATTAAGTGGAGTAATATTAATATATCTTTTGCCTCCAGTCAGTTTCCCTCTCTTCAGAACATCCCCAGTTGGGAACCAAGATATTTTCCCTTATTCCAGCTGAATACTAATGCCATAAACTTTGGTGTGACTGTTTGACCTGTGCCTCTTCTTTCTCCTGTATTTTATTTTATGTTATTTATTTTGTTTTATCTAGTTCTCCAGAGATAACAATTCTACCGGTTTTTTTCCATCCTCCCTCTCACGTGTCCTCCCATCCCACCACTGACGCAGCGACTGATGGTAGGCAGCTCTGTCTCCCTTGACCTCGTCAACATCAGAAAGCATTTTCAAATCTCAGTCATCTCTGACAGCCTTTGAGCAGAGAAATGAGACAGTCTCCCTGACACAAAGGCTTCTGGCCTGGGGTAAAAAAACTCCTTTTGAAACAACAACAACAAAAAAAATTCCCTCCGAACACTCCACACACCACACAGCTTTTCATTCATCTTGCTCTGCAGCCCCTCTACACCATATTAGTTTTCACAGATTGCAGTTTTTCTGTTTATTGTTGGCCAACCACCATACCTAAGATACTTTGCTATTCTGTTCTGCAGTTTTGCAGGAAAGAAAGGCACCAGTTTTTACACAGAGCAATTGCAGTGCCTGGGTCTCTGTTGCTAATTTGCCCTAGGGTTGGTTTCAACGGTTGCTTCTGCATAGAGACTGATATAAGCATATCCTGAAGAAGCATGAGAGGTTTTCTGGAGTAGGACATGCAGATTTCTTTTAGATGGAGGAATTGAGGCACTGGAGGGGTTGTGAGCTGGTCAAATCTCCTCTTTCCAGCCTACTATTTCTGCCTTGTGAGATCATGTGGAGTACAAGCCTCTTGTAAACATATTAACTCTCCAGCATCTTAGGACAACACCTGCAGTCAAGTTAATGTCCTACTTTTCCACTTCCCACTCACTCTACTGGAAAGCTGCTTGCCTGGATGCAAAATTCATCACTTAGCATTCCAAAATATACCCCTATGAATTTCATTGTTATTGATGCCTGGCTTCATAGAGATGGAAATCATGAGCACACCAGTAGGGAGGGGAAGTCAAGTGAACGTATTAAGTCCCTCAATGCTGGCTGAGATGGGACAGCTCAGTTGTTGATTCCCACAGCCCCCAACCTCCTGCAGTAATGTGGAACTATTGTTCCACGCTTTTTATCAAAACAGACACGCTTGCTGGGGTTTTGCATCTTGCCACATTGAAGGGACAGATGTTTTTGCTCGTAATGTGAAAGAATTTCCTTCTATTCTTCTCAACAGTGCTCCGTGAAGATTTGTGCTGCTTCTCAGACCTTCTGCTGAGCTGCCTCCACTCACAAATCCACTCTGGCTTTGTATTTGAAGGGTTTAGGCAGTCATCAGCTCCCCAAAGCAGCTCAGGCAAATTGAAGAGGGGATCTGAATATCTCTCAGTAAGAGAACAGCCCCTTGATGTTCTTTCTGTTGCACCAATTGTTTATGACAAGAGCACTGAGGGAAAATACCGTGATCCTGATTCCTTATGTTTTCGTCATGTTGGGCTCAGATCTGTTCTGATAAGACCAACAGCAGCATTTGACTCCATTGTTAATCCAGTGAGACTGCTGGGGAGCAAACCCAGGGGGTTGAAGCGCAAGGAAAGCACTTCTGGCATGGTGTGGCACACGGCAGAGCTGAGCTGCTGCACCACATGTGAGGGGACTGCAAGGGCTGGCTCTAATCCCCAGCTGTGGCTTGTGATTTCCTTCTCATTAAGGGCTGCAGGCCCACCAAATTTGGGTGAATAGCTACAGGTAAATGTCCAGAAAGAATTCCTCAAGAATGTGCACGTCTTTATGGGAAAAGAAGGAATCCTTGCAGAGGGAAGAAATGGAAAGTCCTGCTCAAAGGGAACTGGGAAATTTGTGCCACAGATGGGACCAATCAGACTTCCCTTTTCAATGTTTCTGTTTTTTCACCATGGAATAATAAATAATAATTATTACAAAGTCCCCCATGATGACTTTTTTCCTCCTTCTCCCTCCTCCCATTTATCATGAAGGAAGACCATCAATATTTATGGATCTTGTATTGCTAATGGAGAGTTTGGATTTTGATTCATAGGGGTGGATCAACCTTTATTTCTGGCACTGTTTTCATGGAATGCTAGGTGCTCTGTGATTTCTAGATAAGTGCTTGTAAAATAGAAATAAAATAAATAAACACTAATTTAGCTTTTCAAGACTATAACTGATAAAGAAATGAGAAACTCAGTGTCAAACACTAGGAGATCTTTTTTCTTGTCTAAAGTAGAAAAAATTATAAAAAGGAGGGAGGAAGACAACTGAAAGTTTGAAAGAGACATTTTTTGTTACACCTGGCTTTTGTTAATCAGCAAAAGTATATTTTTTACATAAAATGTGACTTATTTTACCAACCAATATCTCAAGAGAACGACAAGGTCTTCTAACAATTCCAAAGATTTAGTTTTAGAACAAACCTTTGGGCATACAAACTCATCTTCATATTTTCATTGACATCTTTACTGTCTGGAATTCTGATAGCAAAGAGAATTCCAGTGGCCAAACAACCAGAAGTTACTCGTCAGGTATTTACAACTTCACATTTTGATCATTCCTCGATGAGAAGATTGTTTGCTTACTTATTTTTCAGTTTTTCTCCTTTCACTACTTTAAAGAAAGCCATTGAGTGCTTCAAGACAAATTTCAGCAGGTATTCAATGTCCTTATTTCCATGGCTTTTCCAAGGATCATTCTTTAGGAGGAGAACTTCTGTTTTCCTGTAGCTTCAGAGAAGAATGGTAGGCACACTGCTTCTTCAACTTGAATAAGTGAATAATTTCATTGAACTAAGCTTAATTATATTCTTAGGGAGTCTATTAAGATGGTGTCCAGTGTGGAATTCTTACAGTCCTAACATCATCTGAGTAAAAAAAAAGAAGAATTGAAGGTATCTGATACCACGTCTCATTCCTGGAAATGTTCAAGGTGAGGTTGGATGGGGCTTGGAGCAACCTGGTCTAGTGGAAGGTGTCCACAGCAGGAGGTTGGAACGGGATAATCTTTAAGGTCCTTTCCCACCCAAATCATTCCATGACGTTATGATGGCCTATCAAAAAATGGCCATGTGATAGGTGAATCAAATATTTTTGCTTGAAGATGTCTAAGGAAGGATTCCACCCCTCTCCCCACGTTCCTCCTGCTTAGGTGTTTCCCAATTAACTGATGCAATTATTATAATTTTGGGCTGGATTAGTAGCTGTTGTTGTTATTTAGAGAGTTAACTCCTTCCCTCCGCAGGAGTCACCTATACGCAAGGTTATCTACCCAAGCCGCAGATGACAGCAAATAACATTAAGCTAGAGCTGATTTCCTCTTTCCTTCATGTTTCTATTTACTGAAGAATTTTTTACTCTGGGGGAAGAGAAAAAAGAGAAACACGTGGTCCTCTTCTAACAGTCCAGGCAAAGAAGCCAATGCAGAACAGCATTGGGGGATGCAAACTAGGGGATGATTTATTGATCAAACTTCATTCTCTGAGCAATATTTAGCATCCATGCACTAATAAAAAGAAAAAGACAGCTCTGCTGGCTCCTCAAATCCTGGCGCTTGCTGTTAATTCTTCTGAATACATTACCTGAATCAGACACATAAGGCTGCTCTTGGCTTTGTCCCATTTTGAGCCCCAAGGTATGATTTCCATGGACCAGCACTGAAAAATACCTAAATATTTCTCCCTGCTGCCATCTCTCCAGCCACTCCCAGCAGTTGAATCACAGTGTCTTGACTGTATTAGGCTCCAGGGGGTAAGCTTGTTTAGTAATAGCCCTGACCTTTTCCTAGTGTTGTCATTCCAAATGACATTTATGGCATAAACAAGCAGTGACACAAAACTGACAGGCCAAGTTGCCATCTAAGAGAAGAATGAGAAAACAGAAAGAAAAATATCTGTAAAAGCACTCCCTAAATTAAAAAAGCAAAACAAAACAAAATCTCTGTTCAACTTCCAAACATTCATCCTTTAAGTTGCAGAAATTATTTTACTGTTTAATAAATCTTTTATAGCCCTTATTTTACACAAAGTGACATTAT